>OU898279.1:100872486-100882486 GCA_918026665.1 Diabrotica balteata | reverse complement strand
GTCCTATACCTAATTGCATTAAGAAAACAAAATATTTTCTTTTTTTTTGCATCTTATCTTTTATGCTGCCCGTTATTAAGTTTAATTTAACTTAAGAACGTCAATATGCGGTTGATGATATCCTTAAATTGCATATATAATATCTGATAAGTATTTCCGCGGCATACGGGAAGATGGTGCCTAAAATTAATAATTGCCGATATATCGAAGGAAATGTCCTAAGGCCAATATTGTACGCTTTATAAAAAAATCTATAATTCTGCACCATTATTGCTGTCATTGTATGCCAACATCTTGCTCTCTCTGTATGTACCCACACTTTCACCAACAACCTACCACTACCATTAGTGGGCGCTGGAGACGGAACACCAGCAAATTATAAAATGGGTGTCTTCGGGTGTCTTCCTTCGTCCTACCCATTCCAACACCGCTAACATTTATTTATTTTTCTTTCACTAGCATTAACGTCGAGGACAAAAGCCGTTTTTTTATGAGGATTCGTCTTTGTATTTTACTATTATTTATTATTATTTTTTTGTATAACACCTGTACGGTGTTTGTGTACTGCTATCTGGTCACAAATGACCAATTATCAGTCATTTTTTGACCTAACTTAATATAAAGCAAATACTTAAATCTAAGGGCTTACCTTATAGCTGACTCTTATTTTATCTATCACCTAATCCACTACAACTAACATGCAACAACATCACGGAAGAAGCTGGATTGCCTCGACATTGACTTACTGCTGTTTTCTTGATTACTTCGGTCACAGTTTCTATACCCAGGTTCTGGTGGAGGTTGCTGTTACGGAAATACCAAGGAGCATCAACACTGTTCCTCAGTACTTGGTTTTTAAATCTCTGGATAATATGTAGATTACTAGCTTTGGTACAACCCCAGAGTTGGCATCCATATACCCATACTGGCCCCAAGTACTTGCTTGTAAATGTATAATTTATTATGAATGGATAATGTTGAATTTTTTTCAATCAGCCAATACAATTTCTTATATCTAATATCAAGCTATCCTCACTTTGTTTTTGACATGGACTTTCCAGCGCAGCCTCGCGTGTAGGGTGATGCCACAGCCACCATTACTTCCAAGCCATGAAGTAGAAATTTGGCAACAACGCGTGGTAGTCCGACCGTGGTTTGTTTTGTTTAACATTTCATATAGGAAGGCTTGTAAAGTTTGTTGAATTTAGTGTTTTTTTAACTTTATTCGAATGTTTTATTTGTAAATTGTGTTTAATTCAATTATAAAATATGAATATAAGTGAAATTTCATTAAGTTTAGAACTTTTAGAAGATTCTTAACGACAATTTAAAAGGCAAGTATAAATATAACCTACAAAACAAACTGAAAATAATAATACTTTTGCTTCTTGTTACAAAATATGTAAACTAAAAACAACAATAATAATACTTTTGTTTTTTGTTACAGATGCCCTGGCATTGTTGTGTACCTGGTTGCAAAACCAATTACCAAATCTTTCGTAGTATGTGCCAAATATTTTTATAAAGATGATATTTAGCGGACTGAACAATGAGAAGATAAAGATGGAAATGTACACATTGAAAAGTTAATATTTCCCAAATTAAAAGATAATGCACTTCCTAATATATTTCCTGAAGTACCATCATACTAAAGTTCATCATACTAAAGAAAGAATTAATCCCGAAGACAGAAAAAACTTTTTGTATAAGAAGAAGGAACAAGAGATAACAGAATTCTTAGACAATGATTTAATAGATTCCTTTGAATCATTTTTAAGAGACTTAGACAATAATATCCCATTGAAAAACTGGACAAGTAAAATTACAAGTGACTGTATATTTCTATGTATTAAACATTAATCAGTTGGGACACGAGTGTGATAATATTTTTGTAATAAGTATAAGTAGTGTAATAGTTAGCAGTAATTTTAGTGTAATCGTCAATGTAGGTAAGAATAAATTAAATAGTAGTGATTTGAAATGGATTTTACGATATAGTAAATTAACAAGATGGTCACAATTAGAGAACTTACTTTCTCGATATAGATCTGCTTTTTAGATAAGTGATAACAAATTTGAGTATTACATTAAAAAATCTTAAGCTATTTTAAATCGATATACAAGTTATAAATGGTATGTTACATTCAACACATTGTTCATGTATACCTCTTTTAACTTGGTCTATATGACAACAAACCTATTCATATTTAAAATTTCTACTTTCGTATACCTAAGTATGAATATTCAACAAAAGTTATAAGTAAATAGTAAAATATTTAATTTTGAATTAGATTAATTTAGAACCATATTTATATTGTGTCTGATTTCTTAGGATGAATTTTTTAATCATAATAGTTTCACTAAGTTTTTACTTAACAAATTTTATATCTTTTGTATTTTTAATAATCTTTTTAAATATCGTGTTAATGTATTGTGTTATTTATATGCTTAAGTACTTAATATTTAAAATTTCTGGAGATTCTTGACTGCATTTGGTTGTAAGATTAACTATTTTACACTATATTTTAAGTGCAATAAATTTTACTCTAGTGATTATTTTATTAATAATATAACCTTAATAACAATAAAACTTTATATATATATTTATTAGGTATATATAGAGTTTTATTAATTTAATTTCCCTAAAAATATTTCTGTAATGAATTGAAGTTTTCAAAATATCACTTTCCTAAAATTCAAATTAATTTAATTTTCTGGTAGACCTTACAGCTGATTATCGGACTACCGACGTCATAGAATGTGGTGTTGCCTTTTTTACTTCATGGCTTGGAAGTAAAGGTGGCTGTGGTGATGCTCAAGTATTTTGCTGATTTTGCTTAAGGAACTTGGGTATCATTAGAGAGATATTGCAGAGTCAATTTGCACTTGTGTTACAGCACGCGTTATTTTGATAGCAGAGCATGCGCAGATGTGATATTTGGCTTACGCTGTTATTGAAAATACGGCCTGCCGGTATTAGGTGAGCCGTTACGCTGTGCGGAATTCGTTGTGCTATTTTCTTTCTCGGGATATGTATGATGTTTGTCTTTCATTTAAACCAAGTTTATTTGTAATAATTTTCTAAAGTGAGTACATCAGAGAATAGTATAATACAAAAATACAATTAATAATTTGAGATAATGATTTAGGTGACAAATTGAATAAAACTTAAAGATCTTTAAGCCTGCTGGTATATGCGAGTATTCTCATCAATACTAATAACAAAAATATAAGGGCTTAATTTTAAAAGTAATGTAGAATGCAAATGCATTTACCACTAACAGAGTTTCCAGTATTTTGGAAATGAATAATACCATGAATAAAATCTGGTAGGCGTAAAGCCCTTGCAAGTGTAGGAATGTCTTGTCTGGTAATCCTAAAATGTATTTTTACATCTATTCCAACATGTTTTCAAAATTAAATTCTTAATTTAGTGGATGTAATACATGTTCACCCACAATGTTATTTAAAATGATGAACCCTACATCATCATCATGAGCATTTGCTAAAATAAGTGCTTCAAAATCATGATTAATTTTCAATAATTTGCGAACAAATGAAAAGAAAATATAAACAACGTAAATAACGCAACAAAGTATGCATAAGTTCAAGCAATACCTCTATTTGTGATGTGTCAGCTGTATCTCAAAACTGTCGAAATAGCGCGGTGTAAATAGTGCAACGCAGGCACTGTTAACTTTGCAATAACTCTCTAATTATTCTAATTGGGAAATTTTCTTTTTTTATATTTGTAAAGTTAATGTGTGCAAATTTAGTCTCAGTTAATTTCTTTTGCCATTTTCTGGTCCAGGTGTGTATTGTATTTAGTCATAGTTGCAACTTATCAGTCGCTTCTTTACTAGTGTCTCCTATCGCTAGTATGGCTGTATCATCCGCGAAGGTAGCAATAGTGTTTTGTTTTAGCTCTGGAATATCAGACGTATACAATAGGTACAAGACCGGACCTAATACGCTTTCTTTTGGCACTTCCTGAGATATCTATTCGCATTATATGATTCTAAGATTTCTGAAAACTGTTTAGGCATAAACCTTCTTAGTTTATAGTTTTAACCCTCATGTCCGATTTTATGAATCTCACTTCCTTTTTTAGAAGTACTAATCACAAAAGAAAGACACAAGGTATCCAACCAAATTCTATAGAAAACCAATCCACACCAACAGATATTTAAACTACCTCTCCAACCACAGCGTAAATATCTACAACGTATAAATAATTATCAAATCCCTATAAGATAGAGCCCGAAGTACCTGCTCTAATGAAAATGCATTTCAGGCAGACAAAGTCAGCTAACAAAGGTTCTGATTAAAAATTCATCAAAATGGTTATACATTCCCTAGAATTTGTATACTAATCTTTTTCTAAAATGATTTCCGGGGTGGAGGTCAAACATTAGTTAATTAAAAATGTGATTTTCAATGTAACCAATAATTGTGGCCTAATCTCATATGAACATATTTAAATTGAATGACTTATTACTATATAATAATAAGCCACATTTCTTTATTTTCTGGATATTTGCATTAATCTGTTAAGAAATATAATGCTAAGCCACAGGGTAAGCAGTTCCTTAATCAAATCACAGACATCGGGCAGTACAGACACCGTATCGTTATATTGCAAAGTTGTGTTTCTGTGAAATATTTTATGCAAATAGTGAAAAGCCACTTTATAATATGGCCGCCGCCTACTCACCTTTCACAACCTGTGACGATAAAAATGGTGTTTTTTGTGAAAATAGGGAGCAAATAGATATCTCAAATAGCAATAATAATGGATCCACTATTAGATGATTGTGTAAGATCCAAATTATGATCCAGATTCAACGGTAAGCGAATATTTTTGAAGTGTGGCTTATCATATTTTAGCTTTTAAATATTTTAATAACTATTTTACAACATTTTTCGTCTTTATCATGCGAATTTGTACAAATAATAAGAATGGCAACAACCATTATTCTAATGACTTTTACTTATGTTTATAGTTTATTTTTCTTTGATAACCTTATCGTGTAGAATTTACTGCGGCTTGTCATTATATAGCATATTGAAAATATTTTTTTTAGGATGACTCTTAAAATGTTTCGAGTGAGAACATTTCCAAAAGCAATAATCTAGAAAACGTAATAGACGAAAATGCAAAAAAAATCATCACGTTGGCAAAAACGAAAATTATGTGAACATAAAAGAACCCAAAGAAAAAGTAAAACGTAATAAGGGGCAGGAATATTATAGTGAAAGTACTAACAAAGTGATGGGAGCTCGAGAAATTGGACTAACTTGTCATTGTTCAATGCAATGTGCAACAAAACTTAACGAAAATCAAGAAATTATTTTTACACAATTCTATTCTATTTGGATGCATTTAAATTTGTAATAAAAAATGGCATTATCCGAAAAAAACTAAAAGGGCAGTGTCTGGAAGAAAATACAGTGTATTTGTCACTGTGAATACAGAACCCATCAAAATATGTAAATCTGAATTTATATCCGTTCATGGTCTTCACCGATCTAGAGGTACAATAAATAATATTGTATCGCAATTTGCTACAGGTACTCCTGTGCCCAAAATGGATGGTCTTGGAAAACATAATAATAAACCAAACAGAAGAAGCGTTGAAGCTATTCAGTATGTTAGTAAGTATCAGAGTATCTGATAATATTTAAATAGTGATGGGAGACATTTAAATAGTGATATATCAGTTACCCGTTTATATAAAGAGTTTTATGTTCCATGGTGTACACGTAGGGATGGACCATCTGTTTTTGCATCGACATATAGTAAAATCTTTACCGATTTTAATATAGGTTTTAAGTTGTCAAAATCCGACACCTGCAAGACATGTGATGAAACGCTGATTAAAATAGAAACAGCAATAGTTGAGAGTAATCTCGAATTAACAGCTTCTTTTAAGACAAATTTAAACGTTCATAAAGAACGGGCAAAAGCAATGCACGACTTGCTAAAAACGGAAACTACTGATGCAAAAACCAATGATAAAAAATAAAAAAATAGTTGTAATATTTGATTTTCAACAGGCCCTGCCAGTAGCGTAACTGACTACAGGAGTAGCTTTTTATTGCAGAAAAGAATGACTTTATAATGTTGGTATACGTAACTGTGGTTCGGGAAAGGGGCACATGTTTGTATGGATGGAAGACACAGGTAAAAGTGGTAGTGATCAAATTGGAAGTGCTATTTTAAAAATTTTATCTTATAAGTTAGGCATTGATGAACTTGTGTTATTCACTGACAACTCTCTGGAACAAAATAAAAACTGGACGTTAATGGCATTGTGGTTATTAATGGGAAAAGAAAGGAAATTTAAAAAATTACCCACTACTTTCTGGTTAGCGGCCAGACGCACTTACCATCAGATCGGAACTTTGCTTTTATAGAAACGCACCATCCGAAATATGCTAGATTAATATATTTCCCATCAAACTCGTATAATATTATTTAAAATTCAAATAAAAAAAACCTGCTGAGATCACAGTAATGAAACAAAATGATTTTCGACACATCAGTATGCTACAAAAGAATGCCAAAAGAGCGACCAAAACTGACGACGGTAACAAACTTGATTTTTCAAGGGTGTTTTCATTTATGTTTGAAATTTATACTCTCTATGCCTGTTTTGTTAAGTACGCTGTTAATAGTGCATACCAGGAAATTAATTTATTAAAAAAAGGAAGGCCGGCACTGCTATCACTCGATTAGTTAACACTTAACTATTATATATGGCCATATATGCCACCCCAATATCATCATTATTATGGATCCCTTTAGCCTGACCAAAATGAAGATGGTGAAGCAGAATTGCTGGACTAGCATAATTCTAGTTATCTAGTTGGTTCATGTATATCAAAAAGTATTTTTTTTTGTTGTCCTATGACAAGCAAAATATTAATTATGTGTTTTTCAGCATACCAATGCAAATTTTATGTCGTTTTATAGTCTGTATTATAGATTATTACATCCTTGTTTCAATTAAAAGAGTGAAATGTAGAATAAATATATTGTTCTGAAGCTATTTTCTTGTGGTATTGTAAATTAATTACTATTTAACTGGGAATAAGCCACAATTAAAGATAAAAATACGTTTATTGACGTTTCAATTTCCACTTTGGAAATTGTTCTCAAAATACAAACAGTAAATTAAACAAATTTTGTTTTTTGTTACATAGTGAAAAATTCTTCTAATAATTTAATTTTATCTGACTCATTTATATTGACAATTCAGACATACATTATGCATTTTAAAGTAGACGACTTAGAAAATAAATTCAACATTTCAACAACATTCAAAACAACAAACACGTTGAGATCTATTTTGTCCAAAACCAAACCTAATAATGAACAAGAAAGGACAAAGAATTGCATTTATAAAATACCTTCACGTGAATGCGATCAGTTTTATTTAGGTGAATCATCAAGGCCATTAAATGTTAGAATAAGTGAACATCAATCTTATATTAAAAATAGAGAATTTGATAGATCTCAAATATGTAAACACGCATGGGATAATGAACATAGGGTTCAAAAAGAAAAATCAAAGAAGCGGCTCTAATTATGCTAAATGAGCCATCATTTATGTTTTTATTTATGTTTTTTAAATAACGTAACATATAAAATCAGAATTTTGATGTTTGTTGAAGGTAAACTAAATTCACGAACAAATACTTTTAATGTCGGGATAGTATTATGAGGTTTTTTTCCTTGTTTTTCCCTCATAATTTACTATGGAATCACTAACAGGAGAATTTTACTGTCATCATGTCATGTGTTTGTTTTTTTAAAGACGAATTCCATGCTATGATTTTTTTCTGACGGATATTCTCAAGTTAAAGTTGATTTCATGTAATCGAGTGAACTATCTTATAAGTAAAGTCGTCCCAGGAGCGCAACTCAACAATATTGGCAATATCATTTTAAAGTCGTCTACTTTAAAATGCATAACGTATGTCTGAATTGTCAATATAAATGAGTCAGATAAAATTAAATTATTAAAAGAATTTTTCACTATGTAACTAAAAACAAAATTTGTTTAATTTACTGTTTGTATTTTGAGAATGATTTCCGAAGTGGAAATTGAAACGTCAATAAACGTATTTTTATCTTTAATTGTGGCTTATTCCCAGTTAAATAGTAATTAGAATAAATATGTTTCTGATTTTATAATTTTTATTTAAACTTCAACACTGATTTATTCCCGATCACCATTTTGTGGCTTATTATATAACGCTAAGTCCTTCAATTAATAAAAAGGTTTAAATAAAAATTTAAATATTAAAGAAACGATGATGAAAATAATTTCTCATATCTTAAGCAATCTTATATTTCGCTGAAAACACGTTTCGATTAAAAAATTTTCCTACTCATTTGTCGATCATTCTTTTCTATTTTTATTATATCGATATCCTTAAAAATATCCCTGCCAAACAAGCATATTAAATATCGACGCGAAGGAAATAAAATCTTAACGTCATCACAAAACAAAAATATGATAGGGTAACAAAGCCTTCGAGTTTTTGCTTGGAAATGTTTATAAAGGACTGCATTCTCTTCTTTATGTATTCATAACAGGAATGTCACAACGTGTCTCATTATGAAGAGAAAACGAGACGGGAGTAGAGATACGTCCTGTTATTCAGAAGATTTTTATAAATGTTCAATGAGAACAAATATTTTAATCTAGTTTTAAAAAAGGAATTTGTAAAGCATAATAACTTCAATTTTCTCTGAGAGTACAACAATTTAAACGTTGGCGGCAGACTTCCGGTTTTTTACAAAAATCATATTATTTCTGTATATGAAATCCTTTTAACTCATTAATGGCCAAAGTATCGAAAACGAAACATTTCTTTAATGATTTTTACTAAGTATTTTCATATAATGAATATTATAGTTTATGTATCAGTCTTTTATATAAATAGTTTATTGACGTGCTTGTTATCTTAATGGTCCATATGTGTTGTATAATTTTTGAAATAATAATCAAAACACTATAAATTTACTAGTATATATCGGTGCCATTTGAGCTTGCATAAGAAATAACAAGATATTTAAAATTAGAGCAACCCAGCATTCTTTGTTCAATTAGAGATTGTAGAATAATATTATCCAGACATAATTTGAAATATAACTACTCATCAAAATTTTATAACGCCTTAAAGATAATGTTTCGTTTATGAAACTCTCCAGACACCATTTTCATTTACCGCTCCATAGATTCGCCTCAGTATTTTTCTTTCGAAACATCCTAACATGTTTTCATTGCTTTTTGTTAAAGTCCAGGTTTCTGAACCATATGTTAGGACTGGGCGTATTATTGTTTTGTAGAGTTTTACTTTTGTATTTCTTGATATAGCTGTAGAATTAAAAAGAAGATTAAGCCCAAAAAGCATCTATTAGCCTTGCAAATTCTGCGGTTTATCTCTGCGGTAATGTCATTTTCAGTATTGATGAGCGTTCCCAGGTATACAAATTCGTTAACTGCTTCGATGACGTCGTTTTCTATAACAAGTGGCCATGGTATTTGTGGTTGTGGACCTACTTTCATGTATTTCGTTTTATTAATGTTTATTATTAAACCCATTTTTGTAGCCGCTTCCTTTAGTGCTACATACGCCTTTCGTACTGCGTTTTCCGTTCTCCCAACAATATTGATATCATCCGCATATGCTAGGATTTGCACAGATTTGTTATATATTGAACCGGTAGTTGTGATTTGTGACGTACGTATTACTTTTTCCAGAGCTAGATTGAATAGTATACAGGAGAGTGGGTCTCCCTGACGTAGCCCGTTATTTGTATTAAAAGGTTCAGAGAGTTCCCCCTGGATTCGTACTCTGCATTCAACTTTTTCAAGGGTTAGTTTGGTTAGACTTACCAACTGATTTGGTACTCCCAGTTCTATCATTGCTCTAAACAATTCTCTTCTATTTACAGAGTCGTAGGCTGCCTTGTAGTCTATAAATA
>OU898279.1:100168986-100221486 GCA_918026665.1 Diabrotica balteata | reverse complement strand
TTTTAGGGTGTGACCTTAGCTGTCAATTTATTTGTTCTAAGATTTAAAATTTAATGTTAACTATGACAACTAGCTTTATTATTTTTTGACATTAGTTTGTTTTGTTTTTAAAAAAGATTAACCTCCATGCACTAACATTTGTAAGTTTTGTAGCCATTCCCACTTGTAAATAGAGTTTGTAAACAGATAATGACAAGTAAGTGTTTTTCTTCGTTATTTTTGTATTTATCTTTGTGACTATTAATATAGTATTTTTTTGTGCCATATATATTTTGTAACTTTCTGGTGAGACACAATAAATGTTTAATTTTTTTTAAACCATTTTGTTTATATCCCGTAACTAACTCTCTAACCCCTTTTTTGAGTTTAATTTAAAAAGATATGTTTCTTATGTCTAATAATTATTTCAATAGTTACAACTAGTTGTAATCGTTATAATTTGTCACCTCGCGGCGTCCATTTTAAATTGCTAGAGGTCTTTCCTGTTGTTTTGTTTGTTCCAAGAGACTTGTGTAAGTACCCATTTGTTTCATCTTTGTAGTTACCCCAATTCAACATAAATCCTATTTTAGATTCTATGATTAGTTAGGCCTATAAAGAATCGGGGCAGTCCGCACAAGGAATTTGATAAACTCCGTGTTGTTCATTTGCAGTATTGTCTTTGATTGATTTTACAAGAAATGAAGTTTTTATTGGGGGGTAAATATCGTCTTTATTCCTCTTGATTATAGAATTTTGTCGATTTTGTCAGTGACATCTTTGATGTAAGGAAGAAAAGCTTTCGTATGATGAGGGTCTGAGTCTGGTTTGAGATTGAGTGAGAGATTGATGTCTATGGATGCTCCTATTGATGTGACCGTGTAACCATTTTGGACGAGAGCTTGTTTTAAACTAGAGAGCTCAGCGGGTCTACTTGCATTATCGCAAAAGCGTATTGATCTGGAGACAAGCTTATTATTGACTGAATTAATTTGTGAATGGGGATGATGAGAGTTGGCATGCAAGTAACAATTGGTATGGGTGAGTTTTCGATAAACAGAGTGATGAAAACCTTGATGATAACGTCGAAAAACGGTTGGAATAAATCAGTACTGTATGTTAGGATGTATACCATTCAGATGGGGTTAAAAAGACACCAAAACATAACTGCCATGGGCCAAATGACGAATGTATCATCAACATAACGTATCCAATATGTTGGTTTGAGCATTGATGTGAATAGTGGTAGGATCTCGAAGTCTTCCATAGAAATATTGGCAATTACTGGGGATAGTGGGAAGTCCATTGGGGCACCATTTATTTGTCTGTAGAATTGTTTTTATAAGATGAAATATTTTGGACACACAATGTTTAATGAGAGATAAGTGGTCTAGCTGCATACTGTATTTAGTTTTTAGAATATTTACAATTTTCTTCTATAGGAATGTTTATAAAGAGTGAAACGATATCGAAACTTACTAGAATATCTGACGGTGAGATAGAGTATTGTTTAAGAAGTTCGATGAAATGAGAAGAATTTTTGACGAAGGATAAAGCATTTTTGGCGAGAGGTTGTAAAGTTTTGGCCAATTACTTGGCCAATGGTTGTGTACGGAAAGTTGTATGCACTGACAATGGGACGTAGAGCAATATCGGGTTTGAGAATATTGGGTAGGCCATATATTCGATGTGTTCTGGAAGACTTTTCACGAGGAATTAAATATTTTTTTATGTCAATAGGAAGGGAGGTTTTATTGATAATGGCTTTTGTTGTTTTCTCCAGATAGGTTGTTGGATTATTATCAATTGGTCTGTAGTCTGGAGTATTTAGATTGGAGATTTAAGAGTTTATTAAGATAAGAGTATTTAGGATGATGGTGGCATTGCTTTTATCGGCGAGAATAATGACTAGGTTTGTGTTTGACTGAAGTTCTTTCAGGGCTTTTTTCTCAGATTGGCTAATGTTTGGAGTAGGAGGCTTTAGTTTAGGCTTAGTTTCTAAGAACGCTAGCGATGTCTTCTCTAGTTATTCCAGCATCTTGAGAAGGTAAACAACTGGAGATGGCTTCTTCAGTTTGACAGATGATTGTCTCAACTGGAATTTAACTTGGGGTAAGAGAGTAATTGAAACCTTTTTCTAAAGCTTGAGTGCCAATGGTCGAAATAGCAGTATCAGAAAAGTTATGAACCACTGTAGTGGGTTTCAACGTTGTTGTTTTTGGAATTTGTTCGGCAATTAGATGCGCTAATTTGCGCTTCTGAGTTTCAGTCTTAGATTCGAAAGTTTTTAGGGCTGTCTGTGTGTTGATACGGTCGAAACTGTCTCATAAGATAGGATATACATTGAAAGAACGAATAGATGACCAGATATTAAAAATACTGATATTTGTGATTTTATGCCTAGTATTCTTTGTTAATATGTATGATTAAACATAAGATATAATTAAGTAAATACCTGTAGTAACTACCAAACATGTTAAGAGGTATGTAAAGTTGAACTATATAGGTTGCAAATAATACGTAATCTCCCGGTTGAAGAGTGTGAGGTTCCACTATCATGTACACACACAGTAAACTTCCTGCCAACAGTCCACCGCATATTATAAGGTTCTGTACAGTATTTAAAATATTTTGAGTAATGTTTGACTTAAACTCTTCTTCCTACAACAAAATACGACTTTAATTATTAAGAAAATTAATGAGGTTAATATGCAGCCGTTATAGACTGGAATGGAGATGAATGATATTAAACGACCATTTAAAATGTTAACAAATTTTGATCTTCAATATTTTTTTTATTTATATACTCAGTGACATTAGAAGTGTTATACCTAGAAGAAATGATTGCTTAAACTTAATTTTTTGGCAACAAAATGACTATATTTAAAACATGCTAAGATAACAATACCCCTCTCGAAGGGAAATGTATTTGTGTTGCGAAAGGGGTATTAGGTAAGGAGATACCATCCCTCCTAACCTATTCACCGCTTTGTTGCTGAGTGCTATGAGAAATAATAATAGGGAGAATATTGGAGTCAACATAAATGGAGAATTTCTGAACAATTTGAGATTTGCAGACGACATAGTCCTTATTGCAGACCGTGTAGATCATGCTTGCCAGCTTCTTCAAGACCTTCAGAGCTCGTGTACACGAGTTGAACTTAAAATTATTTTCTCCAAAGCACAATATATAACGAACCTCGTACTAGCGAAAAACACCTCAACTAACGGCACGCAAATTGAAAGGGTGTATAGCTATAAATATCTGGGCTACGAGATTAAATTAGGAAGAGATAATCAAACAACGGAGCTAAATAAAAGAATAGGACTGGCATTTTCGGCTTACGGAAAACTGAGAGAAGTCTTTAGATCAGATATTCCCATGTGCTTGAAAAGGAAGGTCTTTGATCAATGTGTACTCCCAGTTCTAACGTATGGATCAGAAACATTGACACTTACCAGAAAAGTAATCAATAAAATACAAGTGACACAGAGAGCGATGGAGAGGTCAATGCTGAATATATCCCTCAGAGACAGAGTATCAAATACAATAATTAGGAGAAAAACTGGTGTTACTGACGCAGTTCAAAGGATTACAACATTGAAATGGAACTGGGCGAGGCATGTTGCCAGATTAAAAGATGGAAGGTGGACGAAGAAAATTCTGGAATGGAGACTTAGATACGATGCTTATTGTAATCGAGGACGTCCTCCAACAAGGTGGTCAGATGACATCAAGCGCATTCAGCACAACTGGATTCAGGGTGCTCAAGATAGAATGCATTGAAATTATTTACGGGAGGCCTATGTCCAACAGTGGACTCAAAACGGCTGATGATAATGAAGATAACAATACCAATGTTTTATCTCTTCTAACTTTTTAAAAATAAAGTTTTATCTTAATTTTTTTTTGTGAAGAGACCGATTTGTGAAAACCGGTTCATATAGAAATTTTTAGTTATTGTTCCTCAGTCTAATTGTATTCAGCATAAGAAAATGTCTCGCGTTCGAAGACACCAAGATTACCACAATGTTAGCGATGTTGACAGGGATATAATTATTGCGTATAGAGATAGGGGTTTGTCGTATCGCGAAATTGGCCGTCGTATTAATTGTACGGCAATGATGGTTATGCGTGTCTGTCGTGTGTGAACGAATTAGGGTAGAGGAACACAAAGAATACCAACTGGTCAACCAAGGCGTACCCCAGACCGTCAAGATAGGCGCTTTAAATTACTGGCTTTATAAGACCGTTTTTCTACTACGTGTCAAATTGCTGACCAATGGTATGGAGTAGCAGTAGACCTGTGCATAGAATATGCGTAGTCCATACCGTCGCATTTGAGCCTTTGGTCTGGGTTCATTTCGCCCACGACTAGTGCTTCCTTAGATTACGGACCACTGTCATCAACGTTTGAATTGGTGCAGAGAACGGCATTTTGGTAGCATAATGGCGTAATGTAGCATTCAGCGATGCATCTCGATTCTGTTTAGGAATGCATAATGGTCGTAGGATGGTAAGACACCGCCGTGGAGAACGACGAGATATCGGGTTTGCTGTGGAGAGGCATGTACACAGGACAGTTGGAGTAATGATTTGAGGGGCTATTGCCTATGGTAGCCGATCACCATTTGTGTTTATTCGAGGCAATATGGCTGCGCGTTATGTTGAAGACATCTTACAAACCATTTTACTGCCTTATCTCGACGGCCGTCGAGACGTCATTTTTAAACTATGGACTTTCTCAAAGAAGCTGGCGTTAATGTTTTGCCGCGGCCGCCTCGTGCTCCGAATTTAAATCCTATCGAACATATATGGGATATGATGGAAAGGTGACTGTCCACTTTGCACCATCCTCCACAGACTCTGGCACAGTTAATACATGAAATTTAAGTTGCTTGGAACGAGGTGCCACAAGCAGACATCAAACATCTCATTTTGTCAATGCCTAGACGTATACAGGATTGTATTAGCTACGGGGTCACCAAACAAATTATTAATTCTGTTTTGATTACTTGTTAATAAAAATTCTTGAAAACGTTATCGATTCGTTCTTAATGTAAATCTACCATGTTGCCAAAAAATTAAGTTCAAGAAATTATTCCTGTTGGGTGTAACAATTCTAATGTCACTGAGTATACATAGTCCATTTTTAATTTTTTTTTAGATAAGTATATAAAATCTCTTGACTTTTTACATGTCTAACTAGATGATCCCAGACTTGCAAAACATAATTTCAATCGGGGAGCATGCTGGCGAAATGTTGTCTTGCATTATCTAGCGAATGAGAATAAAGAAATTGCCTATTAAGTGTTAACATATAACACCGCGGTTGGCTAAATTATTAATGCATATAAAACTTCGTTGCATAAAAGGCACAAAGGCGTTTGCTTGCATGACAATAATTGATGATTGCAATTTGCCATTGACTTCCATTTATATTTTATAGACCCCCAATTTTTTTTGCCACATATACCACTTGCAGGTTTTCATCGACCCTTGGGGGTCGATATAGAATCACAGATCTAGATGATAGAAATATAATTTTGTTTTTTTCTTGTATAATATTAATACATTCGACTTTACGCGGAATTCTAAATAATGTTGCAAAATTCTACTTGTAAAAAAGTTATCAAAATTGGCAAAAAGCTATTAATAAAAAATATTTAAGATCAAAATTTGCCATTAAAAGTGTGTCGTATTTTATGCAATTAAGTATAGATAAGAAGAACGTTTGAAAGTGACACTAAAATAAGACGTTTTTATTGTTCTAGTTAAATAAAATAGGTATCAGATGTTTTTCTAAACAGAAGGCACTGTGTAATGGTTTCAGATTTCATATTTAAATAATTCATTCTTAGTTCAGTCGTCAGAGATTTTGACTTTTAAAAACCAGACAAACAAGCTGAATTTTGCTGAGAATGTGAATATTGGGACTTCAAAAAAATGGAAGGAAGTTTGCTACTTCTACCTTCTACTTGAATGGGAATTATAACAAGTCCAATTGGTATGTGGATTCAGGCGCGAGTACCCACCTAACAGCCAACTCAGAATGGATTTTTACAAGTCAATAAAGTGTTACTAAGGAAATCATGTGGTAGCAAATAAAGCTATAATACCAGTTCAGGTAATATTAACATAACCACAGTAGTTGATGAAAAAAATCATGATGTTACAGTAAAAAAGTCACGACCTGATGGTGACAGACAATAAAAAAGGAGCTTCAGTCCTTTGAAGAAAATTGGACATTCCAGAAGGAAACACAATTGTTTCAGTGCAAGTGGGACAGTGTAAACAAATAAACAAAGAGCGATATCGTGCGGTTAGTGGCTAAATAGCAAAAGGAAAAGTTAATTGCATTTTTTGTAAAAAATTTTTTTGTATATATATATATATATATATATATATATATATATAGCACACTTAGATGTAATAACAGGTTTTTTTGAAAAAAATATATCAGAAACGTTTTCAAGCTTATTTATTTCGATCTAAGAATTTTTAGTATTTTGCTCTAATAATTTCTAATGTTCTTGCTCTGAATACCTTAACATTTTTTCTTAGCATCTTTAGTGCATTTTTATTGTCTATTAGATTTCACCTAACATTTTATTTTTAATCTCTTATTCTGTTTTTTTAATTACCAGATTCCAGTAAGAGTCTAAGAAGGTGTCCATTGAATTTCTGACAGGCAACGGAATCTTGTTCTGTTTGTTGATTTATTGTACAAAAACAAAAAGCAAACACAAAATAAAAACAAAAACTTACTTGAAATTTGAGAACGGCTTCTCTAAAAGCTTTTACCTCATATTTTTCTGCACCATAGTATTTAACAGTTTCGAAATTAAGTAACGAGTCAACACTCCTCGTTCGAGTTTCATTTTCTGCTGTGATCATGCTACGTCGAAACTTTGTTCTCCATTCAGTAATTATAATTGTAAGTACTAAAAAACAAAGAAAAATCTTATAGTACTGACAAGCAGAATTAAATAAAGGAAAATAAACAAATAAATGGTAATAAGGAGAGCCCAACCCGAAAACTATCCGGTGGTAGAAGGTCGATATTCCTTTGAGGGAATAACGCCTTTTAATACATAGGCTGGATATGCATTATAAATATTATATGACACTACAGCTTTAGAAAGAGTGCTTACATTAACATTACAAAACTACCTTGAAAGAAATTTGCAAAGGGTTTAGGTTTTTTAACTGTTGTCTGTGTTGTGCTGTGTAAAGAAAATGGCATTTACTAAACTTTAATCCAATAATTAGAACTTCAGATATTATAAAATTAGTGTAACATGGTTGCAAAATAAGTATTTTTCGAATCTATCGTAGCTCGGCTTCTTCGCATACAACTGAGATTTACAATATCTCATTTTAAAGCTTAATTTATCGATTTTTAGAATACATTTGTTAAATTACTTTATATAAGTAATTTTATATATTACTTTGTTTTAACGTTATATCTGTTTGATGAAATATTCTTTAAAAAAATTTAAATTAACTTTTCTTATAAGGGTTTTAAGCAAATTTGAGTAATAAATGTTTATACGTAAATTAACAGCAATAATAAAAGAACACAAAAGGGACATTTTGAGCTTAAAAATGTTCGTAGGTTTATTTTTGGACAAGATATTGATATGTTTAGAGCGCGTTCTGAGGCGCAAGATTGGCTCGTAGCAAAAGTTTAACTATCAACCAAAGTAGTTTTTACATCGTTTCGTAACCCTTGACGAAACATGAATCCATTGGTATACACCAGGGACCAAGAAACATTCGAAACAGTGGCGGCACCCAACAAATTGGCTCCGAAGGAGGCGAAGACTGACATGACAATAGACCGGCTCATACCTCGATTGGACTAAGAACTGTTGCCCTTTCCACCATATTCTCTATATTTGGCCCTGTGTGACTTCTTTGTTTCCGAAATTGAAAAAGGCACTCGCCGAGCAAAAACAGGAGGTCATCGCCGCCACGGAAGCCTATTTGCAGACCTCGAGGAAACGTATTTTTCATACGGGTTAAAGAAGATGGAACATCGCTGGGTATAGTATATTGAGTAAAAGTAGCTATGTTGAGAAATAAATTTTCGTTTTTCTTTTGTAGGCTAAGTACTTTTTGGACCGCCTTAGTAGATTAAAAATATTAGAGAAGCCATTATGCGAGATGAACAACATGATTTTCAAAAAGGTAGGTCTATTTATAACAATGTTTTTACTGTATAACAATTTATAGAAAAACAAATAGAATTTAATCTAGAACGCATATTACCTTTATAGATTTGAAGCAAGCCTTTAACCGGGTCTATTTACACAAACTCAGGCTGTAATATGTCACCAATGGTTTTAACATATAAGAATGTCGAATGAACAAGTTCTACAATGAATACGTAGAGAGAACTATTATCACTAATAAAACAAATAGAGTTATCTTGAGAAAGATGCGATAGTTGAAGGAATAAGCTATCTCGGATAAAAAAAGATCAGGACAATAGATCGGGCTAAAATTTCGAAGAACTTGTACGAGCAGCGGATAGCCCTAGAAGAAAATAATTAAAATAACCTAATTTTGACATTTCGATTTTAAACTCGGAAATTTTGAAATTTGAAATTGAAACGTAAATAAATAAATTATTTTTAAATATAATTGTCTTTTATTCCCAAAAAATATAGAAGTTAATATAAATATTCCATACTAAAATGAATTCAGAATAACCTCGTTCACGCAGACTGTACATTATAAGTGTGAAAATAATAAATATAGTTAGTCTAACTGTATAAAATATTTATAACTCGCTATCACTTCAAGCAGGCAAAATTTATAATGTCATCCATGAAATGGAAAGACTGAATATTGATATAATGGGCACAAGTGAAATGCGATGGCCTGATCTCAAAAAAAGTCAAATAAACGAGCACGAAGTATATTACCCTGGAAATACAAAAGGTCAACATAAGCATGGCGTTATAATCTAAATATACGCACCCACAACAGACAAATCAGACGAAGTAATAGAGGCTTTTTATTACGATTTAAGGAAAGTCATAAGTAAGTTAAAAACCAATGAAGTAACGCTAGTTATGGGTGACTTTAATGCCAAAATCGGTAAGGGTAGTTATGGTGAAGTAGTATGTTCATGGGGTCTGGGTGAGCGAAATAAGAGTATACATGAGAGAATACACTCTTCAAATTTGAAGAGTGAAGGTTGTACACATGGCGCTCACCCGGTGACACGCCAGAAAATCTCAGAAAAAACTAGATTGACTATATTTTAATAAATAAAATATTCAAAAACTCAATAATATCAGTGAAAACCTACCCTGGTGCAGATATTAATTGAGACCATAACCTACTTGTCGCTAAGTTTCGTCTGAAATTTAAAAAAATCCACAAACTTAATCCTATAAAATACGATCTCAAACAACTAAGAGATGATGACATAAAGCAAAAAAGTACGGGAATATCTGAAGAACAACATATCCAATTCAGAAGTAGTTAATGATGTTGACACAAAAACAAACCACTTGGAAAACATTGGGAAGGAAATATTAGACCAGTACCTGCGACCGAAAAAGAGAAAAGAAAAAACCATGGATGACCGACGGTATATTACAGATGATGGACAGAAGAAGAGAATCCAAGCTAAAAGACAACGTTGCATATCAATTTCTAGACAAAGAGATAAAAAAGCTGTCAGAGAAGCTAAAAATAGAAATCTGGAAGAACAGTGTGAAGAAATTGAGATATTGGAACGTAAACATGATTCCTTCAACCTCCACAAAAAGATCAAAGAAGCAAGAGGTATCTATAAATCAAAAAGGCCGGAACACTCAAGGAAATCCAATAGTTGATATTGAAGAAACAAAAACAACATAGATGAAGTATGTGACAACAACATTTGAAGACGATAGGAATGTCACCATCACTCAAAATAAAAATGACGATACCGGACCACCTATTCTCGAAGCGGAAGTAGAAGCTGCTATAAACAACATTAAGGAGGAAAAAGTAACAGGACCAGACGAGTTCTACTCAGAATTTTGGAAAATTATGGATAAAGACGAAGTAAAAAGACTTAACTTGATCTTCAACAATATATATTAAAGTGGAGAAATACCCCAACAGTGGCTAGGATCAACTTTTATAACAATCCCTAAAAAACCCAATGCCAAAAAATGTGAAGATTATCGAATAATAAGCCTTATGAGCCATCTCCTGAAAACTTTTTTAAAAACTATACATAAAAGAATATATAAAAAGTGTGAATAACACATGACAAACACACAATTCGGCTTCAGGGATGCATTGGGTACTCGAGAGGCACTTTTTGCAATACAAGTTCTCTTTCAAAGATGTGGAGACGTAAATTGTGATATATATGTGTGTTTTGTTGATTACCAGAAAGCGTTCTATAAAATAAAACATGACGAACTGATGAAAATATTAAATTCAATTGGTCTAGACAGCAGAGATCGCCATATAATAAACAATATCTATTACGAACAAACTGTAGCTGTTAGAGTTGTGGATCAGTTAACATACGACATAAAGATAAAAAGAGGTGTGCGACAGGGATGTATATTGTCCCCAATATTGTTCAATACATATTCAGAGCACATTATGAACCTAGCGCTAACGGACATAGACGAGGGAATACTTATAAACGGAGAACGATTAAACAACATAAGATACGCTGATGATACTGTCATTTTTTCAGACAGTCTTGAAGTCTGCAGACACTTGTCTCCAGTGTGGCAGAAGTAAGTAGCAGGTTTGGGCTTGATTTTAACATCAAAAAAACCAAATACATGGTTATAAGCAAAAATATCACAAATCACCAACTTTTGTTATCTGGGTACAAACTTAAATGAACAGTGAGGCCAATCGACGGAAATTAAGATAAGGATCGAGAAGGCAAGATCAAAGATATAAAAAGGCAAGATATAAAATTGGACATAAAAGTTAGTTCTCCGTTCTTTTATATGGCGTGGAGTAATAGACCTTAACTGAAGCATCACTGAAGAGACTCGAAGCATTTGAGATGTGGTGCTATAGACTTATGTTGAGGATTTCCTGGATAGACAGAGTTACCAACGAAGAAGTAGTACATAGAATGGGTAAAGAGCGCGAACTAATCGTAACCATAAAACGTCGCAAACTGGAATACCTGGGCCATATAATGCGCAATGAACAACGATAAGACCTACTTCAGGCCATACTTCAAGGTAAAGTGCATGAATAGCCATGTTAGTGTCCAACATCCATAACGGATAGGCACCATAAGAAGATTACTTCTGGCAAAACTCGGAGGTAGCCATCAACTTTTTGTTTTATTTTTAGTGGATCATCCTATATTATTATATTTTTAGATTCTGCGTCTCTCGACAGATCTTGTAAAAGACATCATATATGTCAAAAATTAATATTTTTTGAGTAAAATCTTTTTTCAAATATTACTTTAGATGGAGACAAGATTTTTGAACACTGATAACTCATCTTTTCAAAAACACATTCCTTCAAAATTTGTGTACACAAAGAAAAAATATTTTAAAAAATATATATAAATATATATATATATATATATATATATATATATATATATATATATACTTTGGAGGATAACTTTCGGGAAAGCGTCAAAACAAGGATCAGCTAGAGATGGTATAAGCCAGTTTGGTGTAGAACTTTATTCTAAATGTGAAATTTTCGGTGAATAGATTAGAATAAAGTTCTACACCAAACTGGCTTATACCATCTCTAGCTGATCCTTGTTTTGACGCTTTCCCGAAAGTTATCTTTCAAAGAATTGTATTCTTAGCGTCGTTATACAAACTCTATATATATATATATATATATATATATATATATATATATATATATATATATATTATATATATATATATATATATATATATATATATATATATATATATATATATAAACTGCATAAAAAATAATATATAGGTGTTAACATATCACGTTTCTGTACAAATATGTATTCTCTTGATATCAGTAACTAAATACCACTGCATTCCATACATACTTTTGAAAGATAATTTAGTTCATTGTTTATATGCAAATTGCTTAATCTATTTTTTATTATCAAATTCTTTATGAATTAATAAAATATTTTTGTTTTATTAATAATATGTGAAGTTGTATTTTGTGTGTCATCTATTACCATGGACGTATAAACATAGATGGACACAGCAATAAGATACCTTTTTCTACTCTCTTACTAGTAAATTGTATATTACCTACTATTTGGATGCTAAGTAAATGCATCATAACAGATACTGACACATAATGACTAGCACGTAATAAAAAAAATTACGCTTCAGTTTTATAAAAATGTGTAATATCACATAAGCCTCGTAAGTCAGTTGGTCGAGTTACCATGGAAACGAATTAACGTTTCCATGGTAACGTTATTTTGACAGATTAAAAATTATTAAACTGTCAGTGTAAATATAGTGGTAATTTAATTTTTATTTTTATAAACGAAAATAAGGGTAGAAAAAGTATAGTACACAACTTGAGTTGTAAGATTATTACATGCTTGTAAAATTACTGCGCTCGCCGCTACGCGGCTCGCGCGCAACTTTTTTACTCGCATGTAATAAGCTTCTTACAACTCTCGTTATGTAATATACTATTTTCTACTCTCTTACTAGTAAATTGTATATTACCTACTATTTGGATGCTAAGTAAATGCATCAAAACAGATACTGACACGTAATGACTAGCACGTAATAAAAAAATTACGCTTCAGTTTTATAAAAATGTGTAATATCACATAAGCCTCGTAAGTCAGTTGGTTGAGTTACCATGGAAACGAATAAACAGACGTTATTTTGACAGATTAAAAATTATTAATCTGCTAAAACTTTTTTACTCGCATGTAATAAGCTTCTTACAACTCTCGTTATGTAATAGATCGTTATGTAATAGGCGTAGATCTATAAGACAGAGAAATGTAAACAACCGTTGCCATTTATAAATAGTTTTCAGTGCTTTTACATATAAAATAATTGATTGATATCTATTATACGCTATTATTAAATGATAATGCACACTATGTGCACACTTTATATTTTGATTACAATTAAATATATTAATCTAACCAATAAATTGTTATTTTGGTTTGATAGCACCTGTAGAGTATAAAATACGGAGTAATATTTTCAGCGTCTCGCGAATAAGAAATTTTAAAACAAAACGTGACAACAGTTGAAGGTGCTGAGAATGTGACCTATTCAAATAATTTTGACTTCACAATTTTATGTAAATAACTGAGTCCATCTGTGTTTATACGTCCATGTCTATTACTATTGAGTGGAGCCTTCAACTCTCTTTTAAAATGCACAATGGAATTCATATCAGCGTAGTTAGATGGCCAAATCTTTGAGACAATATCAATATCTTGTAAACAGTAATCAATAAATTTGACGTGGTCCAATTACATGAGAAGCATATTGCCTTAAAGAAATAAGAGTATTCTGACCGGAATATCGTTTCGTTTCCTCTAGGCACTACAACAGCTATTTGTGTGACTTAATGAAAGGGAATATCTCTGCACTATTATTTTCAACCATTTTGAATCAACTACATAATTTTGGTACCATAAAGAATTATAAGTGAACAGCAAATACGGAAACAAAAAATCTTTTCTTTTACGTTGTTTACTTGAGTCTTTATTGCTGTGTATGATCATGAAAGCAGATCCTTGCCAACAAATTATAAAACCGCTAAGAAACTGTAGCCTTGGTGTAAATCTCACTCTTGTCTGTTTACAAATGTGCTTACCCCATTAGAAGATTTAAAGCTAACTTTCATTTATTCTTAGTCTAGTTATGTGCTTTAAACGTTACATTTTTGTTAAATCAGTCAATATTTCGTTTTTATACCTATTTTCCAAAATTTCATTTGTTTCTAATCTTTATACATATTTTACTCTTTCTCTTTTAAATTAAAATGAACCTCTTCTATTTTTTCGAAAATATTTCTTTTTTTGTGGATCACAAAATGTGTATAAATTATCGTTTAATTAGATTAACAACTGTGTTAAAAAATATTTTTTAATATCTGACTTTAGATTTTTCCCAGATTTTAGCTAGGTAAAATAGGTTATTGTGAGATGTTTTACAAATTACAATCGCTAAAGTTTGTTCGCATAGGCAAATAATGAGGATGAGGATTCTACTTGTTAATTCAGTTTTTAAATATGAAAAAAAAAAGTAAATTAACAGACAAATGGAATATTGGAATAATCTGCCGATTTACCATTTATAATATACCATCCAAAAAAAGAGATTTTCTTGAATGTCAGAACTATAGAAGGATCATCTTCTCACTTTGCTTTCTTCATCTTCTATTAGGATCATCTTTTATTAGGTATATGAAATGTAAGAAGCATATACCCAGGAAAAAAATTATTACACTAAATAAAGAATAAAGCCGCTAGATATAAGTATTTTTGGAATAAGTGGAATGTGATGAGACAGATGATACAGCTATGATATTAATCATACCACTGCAAACAACAACAATAAATGTGAATGTATTTCAAGTATATAAACCTACACAAGACTGTAACGAAGAAGATATTGAAAAATTACAAAATGATGTAGAAAAAGTATTAGCATTTACATAAAAACATGAGCGTAATAGTGTCATGGAAAATTTGAATGTGAAAATTGGCAAAGGAGAACCGGAAGATATTATAAAAACTTGATCTAGGATCCACCCCCAGGATTTCCTCTCCCTGGCTGCTCTCGTCCAGTTATCCACCCTCAATGTCTCTTTAGCATCGGTTCCCACTTCATCTATTCACTTCTTCCTTTGTCTTCCTACTAGCCGACGTCCCACTATAGTTCCACTAAACGGTCTACTAGGTGTTCTGTTTCATTCTTATAAGGTGATTTGCTCAGCGCAATCTTTATAATTTTGCATTATTTGCTGTAAAGGGTTCTTTCTAATATTGGTATATCTCGTGGTTGAATCTTATTCTCCACATACCATTGTCCCAAATAGGTCCCAATATCCTTCTCAATATCTTTCTTTCAAAATAATTAATTATCTTTTCTGTCATGATTCATGTTTCTACTCCACATGTTGCTATTGTTCGTATAATGGTTTTATATATTTTGAACTTTAATTCCCTATGGATGTCTTTGGATCCAAACCCCAACGATAAACAAAAGTATGATTTATTAGCAAACATTATCCTTTTCCGTATTTTTTCCTTCAGGCCGCCGTCCTCAGATATCTGTACGCCGAGGTATGTGAACTGTTTTACTGCTTCAATATTTGCTTCGTCTTTTGTCAAATTTTGCAACCCGTTGTTTTCTTAATGTATTAGGGCTTTAGTTTTATCTACGTTGATGGCTAGCCCAATTTGTTTTGCAATTTCTTCAAGCTTCACATAAAAATTTTAATAATTTCCTTGGTATACCAAATTCTCTAGTAATTAAGTATATTTTATCTCTGTTTATGTTATCGTAGGCTTGTCGCAAAACTACAAAAATTTGGTAGATATCTATATCGTGCTTCCAGGCTTTAGTTAATATTTGTTTTACGTTGAATAATTGGTCAATAGTAGACCCTCCTGGTCTGAATCTAGTGCAACCAGTGCTAACAAATAAAAAAAATTTAAACTTCTAAAGCGTCTGGAATTCTCTTTATACATCTGGAAGTCACCAACAGATACCTACTCCTAAACGAGTGGTCCGTAACCATATAGATTAAATATGCATGTATGAACAAAATGTACAACAACTCAGTAATGGCAGTAAAAACCTATCCTAACCTAACCTACAAGCGCAGATATACTGATAGATCACAATATTTTCGTAAGAAATATTAAACGCGATTTAAGAAGATTACAAGGGTAAAAAGCAAAAAATTATGATTGACAGAGAACAGATGAAAAATTTTACATGAAATAACTAGCATAAACAAAGAGGAACGTATTGTACAAAACTGGCAGAGAATGAAAACTATATTAGAGAATGTTCAGGAAACGAGAAATTTATATATCTTGGCAGTAACATAAATGCGAGCTGGGATCCAATTATAGAAACTAATAAGCAATGGGAAACCATATGTCTTAACTTTCACTATAGTACGGAAAATCGAATACATCATTATTTAGAGCTAATTTCAATGAAACCATGATAGCGATTATGGTAGCCAATATGATATCGAACGATAGATAACGGTTATGAAACTAGAAGAAGAAGAAATGTCGCCAAATAATATAAAAAAAATCCCATAGGTACAATTATTCGTACAACAACCCCGGTTTTTCAATTTGATCACAAATATATGGTGTCTTATACACTATGCGTTTTATGTGATAATACCTCAAACAACAGCATACATTGGATTATTTAGTTTTGTTTTAGTAGTTTTTACACTATAAGTCCGGTTGCTGACTTCGAAAGGTGTATAGTGTACAGTCCCTATAATCATCCTTCTACTACCTCCTTCGTTTATTAATTTTTCAATTGCAATTTTTCTATTGTAACACTTGCAAATGAAGGTTAAAATTTAGTATATTTTAAATACACAGATTAAATTTGAACTTACCAATGTATAATATCATCGTAACAAAAACGATTAGACCGAACCATACGTTGAAAGCCGACACAAAGTAAATGACAGCTATAATTATATCTATTATAGTTGGCAAAATGGAAAATATGAGAAAGTTTAATAAGTTATTAATACTGTCTGTTCCTCGATCCATGACTCTCAAAACTTCACCTGTTTTTCGACCAAGATGCCACTTCAATGAAAGACTATGTAAGTGTCTGAATAGTTCCACCTAGAATAATATGTGCTACATTAGTATTATTAAATAATATCACTATTGTAGTAAAAAATATAATTATTATTTAATTAGATTACTTTAAACGTATGGGAAATAATAAGAGATATTGGTCACTTCATTTGTTTATTGAAAGGAAAGTGTTTGTTAATACATGCCTGGGAAGACGTCTAATTTTCTGGCTCCATAATCTAAGTGTAAACAAAGTAAAAATTGCCATAATCATCGCTATTATCCGAATAAGCACCACAAGAAAAGGATAGATAAATAGACGAGAAAAAGAGTTTTCCGCTAGAAGCTTTTATAAGTCAAAAGTGAATATTATGAGCATATTATTCTTTGTTTTATAAACCACGTGTTTGAATTATTAATTTGTTATCCTAAAAAGTATCTCAAAGTATAAAGATCACGACTTAATCGTGCTAAACACATTAGGTATACAATCACCTAGACGCCTGTATACATGGAAATCACCTATAAGAAGTAATGAAATAACCTTATAGAAGTAATGGCGAAGGCGTCATTATAAGAAACCAGATAGACTATGTACTCGTTAACAAAAGATATCGAAATATATTCAACAGTGTTAAAACCTACCCAGATGTTGATATTATGACGATTTCAACATGTATTAAAAGGTAAGAGAAATAACAGGCAAATTTAAAAAAAAAAGAGTAAGCAAACTTTATTTAAAAATTCCTTTATAAAAGATATAATAATAAAAACCCTATCGGGCTACATCACAGAACGTTTTCGGAATATCTATTCCATCATCAGTACTATCTGGATGTACATGTTTAAAGCCATTAAATACATAGGAAAAACTTTTTAAATGTTATATGATTAACTTTGAGTTACATTTTTGATAATTAAAAATTTGGATGTTTAAGTTGCAATAGGAATTTATTACATGGCAACGTAAGACTCACTGTGGTAGTCCTTAGACGAAGTATCTCTAAGGACTTGTTGATAGCAACAATTTTAACAGTTTAGCTAACATTAATGTTTTTATTTTTGAAACGATTTCCGAAGTGGAAATTGAAACGTCAATGAACTAACTTTAAGCATTAATTGTGGCTAATATAATATATAAATTAGAGCAATAATTCAATGCGTAACATTTAAAAAAGAAAAAATTTATACACTCACTTCAACTTCCCTTGTTGTATATTGCTGTACTTTGAGCCACAAGAACGATCTCAAATTATTTAACAGTCCCATTCCTCCCGTTCCTCCTCCTTGTAGAAACTTTAAGCCAACATACAGAACAACCCAGTCCCATCTAAAAACCATTTTTTCTACGGAACCCTGCATACTATCAACTGAAAAATAAATCACTCTGGTGATCATTCTTTATAGCTATATACATATTTTTAATTCATCTCAACTTAATACTTTTTGGGATATTTTAAAAATATTGTTTTTGCATCAATTCTTCGGTGATAAATGTGTGTTGCACTATAGTTGTATTCCCCACTAGTTGCCATACAATACACTAAATTGTTAACGAACCAAATTAATTCAAGTGAGTTGTATTCCTTTACAAAAAATTAGTGTTTACATACGTTCATTTTAAAAGTTGAATTGTGATGGAAAATAGTGATAATGTGATAATGAATGATTGCCAATTGGATAAAATGTATGATAATTCATTATTCATTTATTCATTGGAGAAAAGAACACAAAAAGAAAACTCATATTCGGAAACTGTCCCCTTGGCCTATTTAAGTGAGACCTCAAAAAAAATTTAAAACTTCTACTCTATACTCTATGGACAAAATACATGTTAAGAACAATAGTCAATATTGATAATAATGTGAATATAGTCAAGTATGAAAAGTTATTGTTAAAAAGTTCATAAAAAAATTCGAAAAGATTTCTCTTGAGATGAAATTATTAAAATTATTAAAGAAGCTGCAGATAATGAAAAATTGCTGCAAATGAATGTTAAGAAGCTTCGTGTATTTGTTTTGTAAATGTTTCTATTGCTATTTCTATTTGTTGCGGTTGTTTTAGGAGGATTTTTAGGTCTATTTTTCTTGTAAGATTTCTTTGAAAATTTCTCATTCTGTTGTTTTATTCGTTAGTCTTAGAGGTAGAAAATGTATCATTACTGTTGCAATAATTGGTGAATGATCTAACGATAGCTCTTCATTAGATTATATGTGCAGGTATTCTTTTGGTACCCCTTTATAGATAAAAAGTAAAGTAAATCGAGCAGTCTATTTCGGTTGGTTGACTAGTAAGTTAGTTTGTAGGTTGAGATATATTTTATTGGCATTTCTTTCTCGACGTTGTATAGGACTCTACCTCTTCTTGGGAGGATAATCTTGAGCCCCAGCTCTGTTGTTTTGAATTATGGTCGCCACCCACTAAGAACCTGGGTCGTAATGATCTAAAAAGTGTTTCAAATCTATTCTTGTTAGGTTGATAATTTGGCGGACAATAAACTGCTGAAATGCATTGTGGGCCAAAATTGTTTTTTATGCAAATAGAAGCTACTTGTAGGAAGTCTTTTTCGATTTTAGGTAGTTCCTGATGTTTTAGATTATTTCTAATTATTATTGCTGCTCTACCTCTGGGGTTCTTTTGTGCATTAGGATGTGCTGAGTTGTAGACCTTATGCGAGGTGATTTTAAATTATTTACTGGCGAATAACTGCAGCTCAGATACTAGTAGAATGTCTACTTTATTAGTGGCTAAGAATATGTCGATTTCTTGTCTACGTTTTAGAAGTCCATATGCGTTCCATTCAGCAATTCTTATTAGTTGTAACGCCATCAATTCTTTTTAGTAATGAGTTCATTAAACTCGGATAGGACAAGTTCTGTCCGAAGTTAGAACACCTTAAGATGGAATACCATAGAATGATCAGATAAGATGGGTAGGTCATGTGGTAAGATCAGAGGAAGACAGAGTGCTAAAGAGAGTGTTTTTTAAGAGACCTTCTTTCTTCTTCAAGTGCCGTCTCCATCAATGGAGGTTAGCGGTTATGGTGGCAAACGTTTGTCTATCTTCAGCTGCTCTTAAGAGTTCCTCAAATCCAAGTCCTGTCCAGTTTCTGATATTACGTAACCAGGACAATTTTTTTCTTCCAATTCCTCGCTTTCCTCCTATTTTAAGAGACCAGACAGTAGAAAATCAGTGACAATCAAAAAGATGAAAGGATGATGTTTTAGCCGATTTATTTTGGATTGGAGTACAACAATGGGAAATGGAAGCGCAAGATCGTAGAAGATGGACGGCTATAGTGAATGCAGCGAAGACTTACCCCTAGTTGAGAAACCAGTTAAGAAAAAATATCATAGAAAGCAGTAATATCACAGCATATACACTGCCGATACCTTAAATACAGCTGGAACACTACCGACCCTATATATCGATGACACGGCCATAGCCGCGAGAAGTGTAAGATCAGATCTAACAACACGAAGAATATTATTAAATGATAATAATTAATATATGAAGAATATTCAATGGAAAATAGTCGATAATTCCGAAAAGACTTAAGTCGTAATTTTTAAGAAAATAACACAGGATCCAGTTGACCACACCCAAATATTAGATACTGAAACGGAATGTTGCAACTATCTAAATAGGGTGATACTATACAAAATTGGAGGTTACTTCAAACTCAGAAATAAAACAAATACGACAAAACTGCATGTAGGAAACTGAACGTCGATGTTAAGATGGTTAGCGCATGTTCAATGTCGAGGTGCTAATTACTCAATGCAAAGAATTCCTGATTTGCAACTTTCTGGAAGGAGTAAGAGAGGATGGCCAAAGAAGACCTGATGACCAAGATAGAAATTTATGGAGACAAGTAATTAGGAAAGGCGACTACGCATATGGATAAAGAAAACATAATAATACAATTGCTTGATGTCTGACCGAACATGAAAATATTTTTTGTTGTTCAAATGTTTTTATTAGTTAATTCAATAAAGATTCATTTGACTTTGTTCTCGATTTACTTTTAGTTAAAACTATTAGGTCGTTCATTTTAAATTAGACAGAAAATGGCAGGGAACAACACTACATGGTGGCGTAAAAAACATGTGGCTGAGCTCAATGAGTTTTTCACGAAATTTTAAAGAAGGCAATAGATAATATTATTTGATTTTAATTACTATTTACTTGTTACAAAAGAAACTTTTCAATCTCTTCAATGAGTAACTTCTTTTTCGGGCCTATAATCTACTTTTTCATTTTTATGATCATTATTTTCATTACAGACCATAGATTAATATCAAAACAAAAAAGGAAATACCTGTGTATATGGATATATTGACTGATTGATATTAGGTAGATGCCAGATAAGATTAAATGTTGAATTGATAAACTTGTATTATATGTGGTTATATGTAATTTACCCATTTTAAGTAAAAATACACTCGGTAGAATATATAGTGATGTAAACGATAAAGTGCGTATCATTTGAATTATCTTGTTACATTTTATCACATGCCTCTGTTATGTTTTGGTATTAAAGGTTTTATTTATGTAGATATTATGATGTGATTTTCTATGATATCTACTGGCATTATTTCTTTTATCAAAATATCAAATCCTATTCTAAACAAAATTGGAATTCCTAATAGAGTAAATGAAATGCCTACGAGATTAAAAGCATCCATTAAACTTACGCAATAAATAACTTAAGCTTGAATAGAAGATATGAGAAATATGGGAATACGTGTTTGACAAAGAAAGGCAATGGATAGAGACGACTAAACAGAAATTCTTGATGAGGCTAGGATCCACGCAGGGTTGTAAAGCCAGAATGATGATGATGATGACCAATTTAATAATGGCTTCAGCTACCAAAAATGTTTTGAGTTTCTCTCGTTTAAATTGTTTCAGATGTAGGGTAAACTGTGCAAATACCGGTCAGTGGGTAATGGCGGTCATCCCGATTGTGCGAAATCTATTCAATCTGGCAATCTCCTATAACTGTCAACGTGTCGCTACACTACTGTGTATTCAGATTGCTGACGAGCGTTGAGTTGGCGCAAACTATTGTCATAGAAATATTATTAACCGGTTTTCAGTGTTTTCGATCTTATTTTTGTGCTGAGTAATATATTAATATATTAATTCATTTTTATTCACTTGTAGATCTTAAAATTGGTTACAATTGATTATAATGACGTTAGCTGCCTATTCCATTTTTAAAGATCAATATTTTAATACATGTTTACGAGTAAAAAATTCTAAGAAAAAAAAATGCCAACAGGAGGCAATGCCGGTCAGTTGACCGGTATTACCCCCATGCTATAATTTATACCCTATACTATTAATCCTTAGGGATTAATCCATCCATTTTTCGACATTGCAAGAAAGAATAAAAAATAAAAATCTTCCAGGTGTCTCATTAGATAGAAAATCAGTATTTTCTGCCGAATAAGAAGCTAAAATAGCCACACAAAAAAATATTTAGCTTAATTTTTTATGGCGTAACAGCAATAGAACTAAGAAAATTTGCATTTGGGTTTACAAGATAATTTTTCTTGTAATAAAACACCTTTTTCTTGTAATTGGCATTACAAGAAAAAGGTGTTTGATTCTAGTTCTTTGGAATCGGATGTTGATATATCATGTGATAACAGTGACGATGCATACGAAGATAGATGCCTGGTTTACAGCGAGTTTGGCAAAAACAATGAATTGTGGTATATATTTACCGTTTGCTCACGATGGGCTAGATATTGATTTTTATTTTAATAATAACACAAATTGACTGGCATTACCCACACTCATGACCGGTATTGTCCATGTATGGTGACAATACCGGTCAAAGATACTTTTTTATGTTTTGTCTCTGTCAAAGACAAAAATTTTATATTTTTGAAATTAAATGTATCTTGCAATAAGTTAAAACCCCAAATTACGGATTGACGGCTTAAATTTGATTCACAGAGTTTTACTTTTTTTTATATTAAATTTTCTTCTCAGGTGACCGCGATTTGCACACTTTACCCTACTATTTAGGATTATTCAAGCAACAATTCAATTAGAAGTTTACAAAGTTTTATTGTCGTATATTTCTGAAAATTTAGACCAGGAGGGGGAGGTAAAAGATGCTCCACCTTCTAATTTAATTTTTTGTTTTTTTATTATTATTTTTGGTTATATTGAAAATCGCTGTAGGCTTTCTTATTTTAAATGAAATGTTGTAATTTTATGCGTAATTTAGGAGTAATTATATTAAATTATATTATTGATAACAAGTTTATTATTTTTAATAACAAACAATCTGCAGTTTTTAATTGGAATCAAATTTAATTACGAATATTTGTCATCGTCAACGTCAATTTGGCGATTATCATTGTCAAAGGTACCTACTTTTCATAAAATTCATATTCTTTGACAAATTCCAAATAGACTAGGGCGGATTTGTTTTAACCCTTAGTTGACGGGCGGTACTTTAAAGTACCACTTATTTAAAAGTATGTCTAAAACACATCTTTATATTTACCTTGATTTTTTCCTATAGGTAGTTTAAAGTACATTATAGAGAATAATATAAGTTAATTTTAATCAACCGGCAATACTGTTTAGCGCTAAAACAATAACGATTTTAGTGCATAACCTAACTATTGTGTTGTGATTTGCCAATTGTGATCTGTAACACATGTGCCAATAAATTGAAAATTATCAATGTATTTCGGTATAGCTGATTATAATATCGTAGACGAAACATTTGAGTGCAAACATAAGTATTTAGTTTTCATAAATAATTACTGGTGTTTCAGAAAACTGATACTTTTCGCTGCGGACTTTAAAACTACCGTAAGGCATTTGGAAGTAATTTATTAGGGTAAAGTGTGCAAATCGCGGTCACCTGAGAAGAAAATTTAATATAAAAAAAAGTAAAACTCTGTGAATCAAATTTAAGCCGTCAATCCGTAATTTGGGGTTTTAACTTATTGCAAGATACATTTAATTTCAAAAATATAAAATTTTTGTCTTTGACAGAGACAAAACATAAAAAAGTATCTTTGACCGGTATTGTCACCATACATGGACAATACCGGTCATGAGTGTGGGTAATGCCAGTCAATTTGTGTTATTATTAAAATAAAAATCAATATCTATTTAACATTTTTTTTTTTTTTTGTTATAAAACGATTAACGAATGTGGCTTAATGGGTCATAATTCAAGTAAATCAGTAAGAAAGGTGAAAAAATATTTTTTATTACAAAACAAACAAAAAATAACAAAAATATGTGTTTTAATGGAAAAATAGTTGACTCTGCAGAATCCCATCCACTGCACTCTGAATAAGCCCATCGTGAGCAAACGGGAAATATATACCACAATTCATTGTTTTTGCCAAACTCGCTGTAAACCAGGCATCTATCTTCGTATGCATCGTCACTGTTATCACATGATATATCAATATCCGATTCCAAAGAACTAGAATCAAACACCTTTTTCTTGTAATGCCAATTACAAGAAAAATATGTTTTATTACAAGAAAAATTATCTGGTAAACCCAAATGCTAATTTTCTCAGTTCTATTGCTGTTACGCCATAAAAAATTAAGCTAAATATTTTTTTTGTGTGGCTATTTTAGCTTCTTGTTCGGCAGAAAATACTGATTTTCTACCTAATGAGACACCTTGAAGATTTTTATTTTTTATTCTTTCTTGCAATGTCGAAAAATGGATGGATTAATCCCTAAGGATTAATAGTATAGGATATAAATTATAGCATGGGGGTAATACCGGTCAACTGACCGGCATTGCCTCCTGTTGGCATTTTTTTTCTTAGAATTTTTTACTCGTAAACATGTATTAAAATATTGATCTTTAAAAAAGGAATAGGCAGCTAACGTCATTATAATCAATTGTAACCAATTTTAAGATCTACAAGTGAATAAAAATGAATTAAGACCTTATATTACTCAGCATAAAAATAAGATCGAAAACACTGAAAACAGGTTAATAATATTTCTATGACAATGGTTTGCGCCAACTCAACGCTCGTCAGCAATCTGAATACAGAGTAGTGTAGCGACACGTTGGCAGTTATAGGAGGTTGCCAGATTGAATAGATTTCGCACAATCGGGATGACCGCCATTACCCACTGACCGGTATTTGCACAGTTTACCCTACTGAACATAAATTTATTTCGCGATTATCGTTTCTTATTTTAATTCTAACCCGTTTCTTTTTTTTTATTTAAAAAAAAAATAGATTGGATTAGCAAAAAACCTCAAGTGATGCGGAATTATTAAAAATTGTTGACAATTTCTTATTTGAGGATATACCGAATCAGATAATGATGAGGCACTAATTAATTTTAACAATGCTGTACCAGAACCTTCAAGTAGGTACATTAGAAGAGATGTGACTCAGTCCATAGAAAGTGGTATAACAGAAGATGTCGAGGTAAATTCAATGCATGAAATTGACTTGAGTCAGCAGAATGAGGCAATTTTAGATAGAAAGTGGCGTAACAGAGAAATAACTACTGCATCTCTAGAATATATGTAGGTACCCAAAACGTACAGTAGAGGATATTTTTGCTAGTTGCGAAACTGGAACTGACATTTTTATTTGCCTTTTAGGTTCCATAATTGATGATATAGTTTTTCAGAGCAACTTTATTCTGTCCAAAGGAATAAGGTTCTGAATCTAAAAAAAGATGAATTGATAACATTTTTAGGAATCAACATGTTCGTGGGGTATCACACGTTACCAAATTGGAGGCGTTATTGGTCTAACAGCGAAGACCTAAAAACTGCAATGAACAGAGACATATTTGTTGCTGTATTGAGCAATATTCATATAAACGACAATACTAATATTAACACACAAACTCAAGATAAACTGTACAAAATAAGGCCAATGATAGACAAACTAAACGAAATTTTTTTAAGAAATTATAAAGGAACTCGTGAGCTTTCGGTTGACGAGTCGATAATACTTTTCAAGAGACGGAGCTCTCTAAGGCCGTAAAATCCTCCCAAACCTATCAAGAGAGGCTACAAATTATGGTGTCTTTCCAATCAATATGGATATATTATGAAATTTTAAATTTACCAGGGAAAACACAGTATAGTTGAAGAAAAGTATAATGGCTTTGGACTAGGAGCCCGTGTAGTTCTGCATCTTACTCAAGAACAATGGGGAAAGCAAAGAATGATTTATTTTGATAACTATATTACCTCCATACCCTTGTTAGAGAATTTAAAAAGTGAACAAACTTTAGCATGTGGAACAATTAGACCGAATAAAAAGTTTCTTCCTAAGAACTTGACAGCTGATAAATCCATGAAGCTAGGAGATTTTGATTACAGGATTTCGTCGATGTATATTGGAGTGTGGAAATGGAAGGACAATAAAATTGTTTAGTTCGCTAGTAATTACCACGGTTGTGAAGAAATAACTGTTCAAAGGACCCAAAAAGATGGTGCCAAGGCTGATATTTTTGCTCCCATGATTGTAAAAGATTACAATAAATTCATGGGGTATTGACCATGCTGATCGTTTGAGAACTGCTTATGGACTAAACAGATGCAGTAAGAAGTGGTGGCATATGCTATTTTGGGGATTAATAGATATAGCATTCGTTAAAGCTTATATAATATTCTGCGACATACGTGAAAACCAAACTCTTTTAGATTTTCGATGAAGTGTTGCTATGGGCCTGATGGCTCACAAACTTCAGAAAACTGCATCAAAACGACGAGGACCGAATAGTGATGTGTACCCTGAAAGAAGAAGAAGAGGAACATATTATTTAGTCCCATCCGATGTACGCCTTTCAAATAGAGGCTCCCACTGGGTAAAATATGGTGCCCAAAGAGGTAGATGTGCGGTATGCAGCAGCCAAGGTGTTCAATTGCGACCTCATTCAACATGTTCTACCTGCAAAGTTTATCTGTGTTTGAATGAGACGAAGAGCTGTTTCAATATATACCACGATGTTGAATATTAATGTACAAATGTATTTTACAAATAAATTGATAAAAATCTCCGTATTTATCATTAGTCACCTAATAACCTACTACCACACTAACTTACTCTACACAGCCTGACGGTACTTTAAAGTAAAAATTTTTAAAAAAATATACTTCTTTTTGAATGTATTTTTGAACATATTTCATCAAATAATTTAAATAAATTGTATTATTTTTATAATTCGGCAACTAAGGGTTAAAAATCAAATCCTAAATTTCATGCCATAGATTTTGAAGATTAGATTTTAAGAATAGACATTCCATAGTAGCCGGTTAATGGAAGTAATAAATTTTAATGATCTCATGGGAATTCTAAAAAATGGCAAAAATTGCTCAACGTTTATTTATTTATAACATTTATTTATGAATTGCATAAAAAAGCTTCACTCTTCACCTTTAAAACTTTTTTTGACTTTTGCCGATAAGACGCTCTGATCAAAAGATATCGAATCTTTACCGTCGAATTAATACAAATTTTATTTAAAATTTATTTCGTGCGTGTAGCTGACATTCAAAATCACAGGTCGCTTCAAACAATATTTTTGAGAGAACGGTTCATTTTACAAAAAAAGTGCTACTAAACAATTTTGTTCAAAATTATCTCAGCTGCATTTTTTGTAGCTGATTCTTGGTAAATTTATTTTTTCCCGTTTTCTTCTCTACAAGGGCGTGGTTTTAGGGGAAAACCGGGGGTACAAGGAGTAAACTTTTTGCATATTTTTGATCTACCAAAATTATCATTCTTAGCAAAGTTCAACTTGTTTGTAAGATTTTTACAGGTTCAGCGACATTTATTGCTATATTTTATTATTTATAACATATCTTTGGGATTTGGTAATGCGTATTTTTATTATTATTCTGGTAGTCTTTTCACCAAGATAAGACGTCTACGTTTCTGTCTTCTCGTTCTTCTGTCAGATATCGATCCAGTTCGTCGTCAAGGCGCACCCTTTTCTTATACAGTGACAAAATTTTAAGATCGTTCTCGCCACTAGAGGACCCAAAATAAGATCCCACTTTCTTATTTTTTCCAGGTAGAGGCCCTTTTTTTCATATTTTTTTATAATTCTCTGAGTCTCTTCTTTATATAATTCGCTATATATTTAGTCTCAGGAAGAGTATTCAGTCCTTTAGTCTAGGAATGGTCCCATACTGCTAAATCGAAAGTTTCCAATGTGTGGCGGGGATCGATAACTAGAGAAATAAAGCACACCCAATTTGTTTTATTGTATTATTTGATAACCTTATTTCTTGCCGCTATAGAAGAGATTTTCAAATTGAATTCTTCGTCATTGTTTTGGCCAGTATTAATTTCTAATATTTTTGTGTTCAGATAGTGGAGTAATAAATTTATATACCTGACCACACTGGGAAGCCTGACATACTTTTCCCCTCGTAGTAAGTCTGTAACTTTTTGCAGTTTTTTAAGTTTTCTAACTACTATTAGTTTTTAGTGAATCCCATACTGCTTCTTGGATTCTGAATAGTAATAATTTTGAATTACTGACACAGAAGAAAGTAAGGGAAACGTAAATTCTTTTGATGTCTAGTGCACCATTGGATTCAAAGCTATCATCATCGGGTCGCCGTAAAATCAGGTGACGGTTTATTAGAAGGACCCATCGAGCAAAAAGACAAAAGGGGGAATATAAAGGTAGTGGGGGCAAAAATATTGTTAGACAGGAAGTGCCATCTTGAGAGGCCATATCTTAAACAAGGAAAGAGACTCTTTCCTTGTTTAAGAATCATATTTAGTTGGGTTATGTTATTGTTTGTCCCAACTGTCACATGAAATCTTATTTAAATTGAAGTTTTTTAACAATTGTGTCACATTTTAGACTGTTACTTTCTCGTCTAAGACACATTCTAAAAACTATTTCTTAGCTACTGTTAATAAGTCTCGGAAAATTTAAATTTGGCGCATTCGGATTTCCGGATATATCCGCCATCAGAGGTTACTTTTTTGGTCTCCTTTTCATAACTATTAGATTCCCTCTTATGTCTTTTTGCTCGATGGGAGGACCTAAACTAAAACAATTTTTGCATATCAGGCGTGCATTGCAGTGAATCAAAAAGAATTGACGAAAACATTTTAAAGTTTTCTTTTATTTTAAATGTATTAATTATTTTTCATCAATATGGTTTATTAAAACAGAAAACCTTTTAATTTCTATAAATATTTTTACGTTGCAAACATAATGCAGATACTTGTATAGTTTTAATATCCAAATCATTCCGATAACAATAAAAGTGTAGTTTTTGCGGGACATGCTGGACATCCCACGGAAAAAAGCGCGAGTCCCGCAGCAAAAATCGCTGTCTTCCGTTCCGTCCCGCGGGATAATGTACGGATCCCTAATGGTGAATAAAAAAATTTGGATATACACCGGATAGAAAACCACTTATGGGTTATTTTAAGACGACATTTCCAAAGAGATAGAAACCAAATTAGTTGAGCATTTACTAGATGTATACAACACGGCATGCATTTCCGGATATGTCCGCCATCAGAGGCCACTTTTTTGGTCTCCTTTTCATAAGGATTAGATTCCCTCTTATGTCTTTTTGCTAGATGGGAGGACCTAAACTAAAACAATTTTTGCATATCAGGCGTGCATCGCAGTAAATCAAAAGAATTGACGAAAATATTTTAAAATTTTCTTTTATTTTAAATGTATTAATTATTTTTCATCAATATGATTTATTAAAACAGAAATCCCTTTAATTTCTATAAATATTTTTACGTTGCAAACATAATGCAGATACTTGTATAACGTTAATAACCAAATCATTCCGATAACAATAAAAGTGTAGTTTTTGCGGGACATGCTGGACATCCCACGGAAAAAAGCGCGAGTCCCGCAGCAAAAATCGCTGTCTTCCGTTCCGTCCCGCGGGATAATGTACGGATCCCTAATGGTGAATAAAAAAATTTGGATATACACCGGATAGAAAAACCACTTATGGGTTATTTTAAGACGACATTTCCAAAGAGATAGAAACCAAATTAGTTGAGCATTTACTAGATGTATACAACACGGCATGCATTTCCGGATATGTCCGCCATCAGAGGCCACTTTTTTAGTCTCTTTTTCATAACGATTAGATTCCCTCTTATGTCTTTTTGCTAGATGGGAGGACCTAAACTAAAACAATTTTTGCATATCAGGCGTGCATCGCAGTAAATCAAAAAGAATTGACGAAAATATTTTAAAATTTTCTTTTATTTTAAATGTATTAATTATTTTTCATCAATATGATTTATTAAAACAGAAATCCCTTTAATTTCTATAAATATTTTTACGTTGCAAACATAATGCAGATACTTGTATAACGTTAATAACCAAATCATTCCGATAACAATAAAAGTGTAGTTTTTGCGGGACATGCTGGACATCCCACGGAAAAAAGCACGAGTCCCGCAGCAAAAATCGCTGTCTTCCGTCCTGACCCGCGGGATAAAGTACGGATCCCTAATGGTGAATAAAAAATTTGGATATACACCGGATAGAAAGCCACTCATGGGTTATTTTAAGACGACATTTCCAAAGAGATAGAAACCAAATTAGTTGAGCATTTACTAGATGTATACAACACGATGATGTCTATGAACAAAAAGGAGTTTATAAGCTTTGCTTTTGAGTTACCTGAGCACTTGAAAATTCCGCACCAATTTAATAAAGAAAAAAGATTGCAAGAGGCGAGTTTTATTATGAATTTTTGAGCCACCATCACCAATTTTCGTTGCGAAAACCAGTCAACAACTATTTAAAGAGCTGTCGGTTTTAACAAACCACAAGTGGTCCTCTTCTTCAACAAATATCAAGCACTGCTATCAAAATTTAACTTAATACCCCCAAAGGTGTTTAACTGCGATAAGACGGGAGTTTCTGTGGTCCATGATAATGCCTCAATGTTTCTATCACAGAAAGGAAAAAAGCAGGTTAGTAAAATCACATCGGGAGAGAGAGGCACAAATGTAACTGTGCTACTATCTATCAACGCGACGGTGATATATTTTTATCTTCATTATTTGTATTTGATAGGGTCAAAATGGCAGAAGAATTAAAGAAGGATGCTCCGGAGGAGTAATTTTGCTTGTGAACAAAGTGGGTGAATCACTGCCAATTCATTTTTGATTTGGCAAAATATATTTGTTGCAAGTGAATCCCACTAAGGAAAGTCCGGCTCTTTTGATACTTGATGGCAACATTTCTCACAAGGAACTACAAGTAATTATTTATACGAGAGACCACAATGCTCACATGATAAGTCTACCCCCTCACACCACTCATAAACTTCAGCCTCTTGACTAAGCAATAATTAGACCCTTTAAGGCTGCCTACAATTACAATGAGATACCAAGTGGGTGAACGAATATCGCCCGCTTAAAATAACAAAAAAAAACACGAGTGGATTGGTTAAAACAGTTTTCCAAGCTATTTGTAAGATGGAACTTGCAAGGTCTAGGTTTGCCTGCACTTGTTTTGTACTCATTGCTGAAGACTATTTTTACAGATCTAGACTATGAAGCCATAATGACAAAGTCCTCTACACAGCAACGCCTTCATCTGAACCACCGTTGGCTGAAACAGACAGGGTTTGATGCAGTTTTATCTAACTCTTCTGACAAAATACCAAAATCTTGTTCCACAGTTTCAGTTTTTCCGCCCTGCACATCTTCGGCATCAAGTATCTCTACTGTGACAGCTCTACCTTTAGCTACTGAAATGGACGTCAGAGCCCCAGACAATTATTTCAAATTGTGACGGACAAAATTAGAAAAGAAAATTACACAAGAAAATTATTCAAAGAAAGAGATGAAGTAAAAAGAGTCAGATTTTGACTGGATCTCCTCATAAAACCATAACGGAGAAATGGTTTAAGGAATCACAAGGAAAGAACAAAAAGGCAGCAGAGAAAAAAGAAAAGAAAGGGCAACGAGCCAGAAAAAACCAAATCAAACAGTTTGGATAAAGAAAAAAACAAAAGAAGAGTCTTCATGAATATACAAGTGTAAATGAATAGGCACAAGAGTGAATAGACAACTTTCCACGTCAACGATACCAAGTAGTGGAGTTTCGAAATAAACACTAAAGAAGAAGAAACTACCGCGTGTTTCATCTGTGGAGAAATTACAAATGAAGATTGGGTTCAGTGCATTACATTCAAGGGGTGGGTGCACGTGGTGTGCACGAATCAGGTAAATCTAATTTTTTATAAATGTGAAAATTTAAAAATATTTACATAACTCACAAAATATTTTTAAAAATATGTATTTCATTATGCTACCCATGCAATTAACGTGTTTTTAATGTGCCCGGTACTGGGCAAGTGTTTCTGTAGCACAACAAAAAATAAACTAAATATTAATTTTTGTGTGAGTAATAAACATATTACATTTACATTTCGTATATGTTTCTTAAAAAAATTTTTTTTAAAAAGCATTAGGTGTCCGGTACTGGGCAAGTCTCCCCTATGCATATTTATATCTCAGTATTCGATGCTTTTGGTCTGTTTTGTTATTTTGATAATATAGTGTATTGTTTGTTGCATTTTGACGTAAAAATTAAATTTCATATTTTTATAAATATATCCCTCTTAAATTTTTTCCTTGATAAAAGGTATATTACTTCTTTATGTAACGCGTATGCGTTTTTGATTTATTTCTGAATCTCGTGAATGCCGGCCAGTATATGTCATTATAATTTTTTAATGATATATTCTAAAGGAACATTTCAAGAAAGTGTTGCCCAAGCATAATAAACGTATAAAAGTGGGAATACATAATACGTACTTAAAAATAAGAAAATAACACAGCACAGTAACAATTACAATAATTGATAGTTGCCTTATTTTTTAATTAACTTATATCGGATAAGTAAAGGCGGAAATACACCATTCAATTCGGTTGAACAATGTGGATGATTCAACCAAAATGAACCATGACATGTATTTTGCAATTCAATAAAAGCGTTCAACAAAATTGAACGTTGAAAGGAGTTGAGATAACTTCTACTTTCGTTCAACTTCGTTGTACAACTGGGATGATTCATCCACATTGACTCGTCTATAAACAAGTTTTGTCGATTGTGTTCGATTCAACCGTTTATTTCATCGAGTTAGAATCTTTTCATTTTGACTTGTGATATAATAAGTTCCGTACGTACGTTTTGAATCATCCACATTGTTCAACCGAATTGAATGAAGAATAAATTGTATATGTATGCTTTTCAATTTGATTGAACAATGTAATTGAATCATCCACATTGCTCAACCGAATTGAATGGTGTATTTCCGCCTTAATGTCCAGTTAAATTTGATCATTGATCATCGGAATTAATGTAATACAAAAAAGAACTTACCGATTAACTTTTGATAGATGGGAACGAACAAATTTACCACTCTTCCGCCACCCAATAACATAAAACAAATTAGTACTTTGAATTGTAACACAAAGTCCTTCTTTGGCCAGAGGAATGGCGATAAGATCTTCAACTTTTTCCAAAAGTTGCTCCATGTCGAAGTGTTTTGTTTGTTCTAAAATAGAAAATTATTTATTATTAAAAATAAAGCTATTCAAAAGAAAGAGTTATAAATACCTTAAATTTCAAATTAACCGCAATGTTGTCAAACTTGACACTGGTCTTCTGCTTCTTTTCTTGATCATCTTCGACTGGTGTAGCTGTCATGTTAAGTTTTGTAAATGCATATTTTTTGTCCGTCATTTTAAATAAGTACTGTTTTAGTATTTACTTTTAAAAATTTGTTGATTCAGAACTTAGACAATTAATCTTCTGTATACTGTAGGTTTAAACTTACTCACATTAATAGAATACTTTTAAACAATGATAATATATTCCGTATTGTCTAATAAATTATTGGACAAGTTCAAGTACAAAATTATTATTTAACTAAATGCAACTATATTAAAAACCGTAAAAATCTCAAATATATTCAGTCCGAAACGCTAGGTACCTATATAACATCTGTGGAATTTCTATCGATTGTTGTTTGATGTGATTTTTAGTATAGGAGATTACTGTGTTTTTTTTTATCAACGCAATATTCATTTTTGATCATTAGGTAAACAAGCATAAAAGAAATCTGATCGTTGAGAGCGTCAGTTGTTTGGTAAATTCTGCATTTGAATTAATTTACAATAAATTATGTGACAGCTGTTATCATGCATTTCATGTGCCTTTATTATCTTTGTTTTTTTTCTCGCTAAGCAGGTTTTTATTTTTGTATATGTTGTGTTATTTTTTATTGGATTACATCAAAAGCCTTTGACATTCTTCGGTTCTCTATTCTATTTACTTTCATCATCATCACCCAACCCCTTGTGCACTATTCACTATTTTGAGCACTTTTCATCCAATTTCTTGACATTTTCTTGAGATCTTCAGTCCAACGAGTAAGGGTCTTCCTATACTTCTTTTGTCTAACCTCGGCCTCCACTCAAACAATCTCTTCGTCCACCTTTCATCACTGATTCGGGCGACGTGTCCGGCCCGGTTCCATTTCAGTGTGGCAATTCGGGAAATTACATCGGCAACTCCTGTTCTTCGTCTTAAGTTTTCATTAAGTTCCAGTTCGGTCACGAAGCGATATACTCAGCATTGACCTTTCCATTTTCTTCTGAGCTATTTGCAGCGTTTTAGAAATTGGAGCTGTCAATGTCAAAGTTTCGGCACCATAGGTCATCACAGGCAACACATATTGGTCAAATGTTTTACGTTGTAACCTCGGAAATCTTTTTTGGGTGGTGCTAGAAAGATAACCAATGGAGACACTGCTGACGGCAGCCAGATGGTTGGTGGAGAGCGAGTCGTGGGTTCGAAACTAGCTTTTGGAACCGGGAATGGATCCAACGGAAGAAATAGGTAAAGATAGGATAAGAGATATTAGAAAAGATACAGAAATAGACAAAAAGATAGATGGGTAAAATTACCAAAGATAAGAGAAGATAGAAACAGGGCGCCACTCAATTTTTTGGGGTTAAGGAGAAAATTAAGAAAACCTTTAAGAAAAGAAAAGAGATAAGAAAAGATATTTAGATTCAGAGATCAAACCCAAGGAAAGATACCAACAGTAAATTATCAAATAAATCTGGTCAACGCAATATATAAACAAATAATAAATATATTAGGTATTACACTTACTTACCTACGAAACTTAATCAGCCTGATCTTTCTACTGGTCAAAAGCATAGTAATATTCAAAGATAGTAATTGTTCAGATCTATTATTTTATCAGGGAACTTGTTAGGAGCCGACAAATAAAATACATGCATAAAACAATAACAATATATTAAACACAAAATTATGATGCTGCCAAATGCAACCCAGGTAATAAAAATACAGAACTATGAAATGGTGTTATATATGTATAAAATTAAGCTATAATGTAATAAAAAAATACCTTTACCAAGATGTATAAGGCAATCATATATAAATATAGTTTGGCGTATCTCGAGATATCATAGGAAAGATAATGAACAAAAATTATAGGAAATACAAAAGATAGCAAAAATTACTTAACTCTAAATTTACAAAAAAAAAACAAAAAGGTTACAAGAATGAAAACATAAACCAAACCGCACTTGGCTAAGTCAATTAACTATCTCGCACTATTATTTAATAAAAAACTGAGACTTGTATGTTCATAGGTAATATTTATAGAAATTTCTTGAATGGTTCAATTGCATTCAAAAATCGGCAATCTTCAGGTGAAGATTTAGATGATACGTCCAGATAATGGCAGGTGATATGGTACCATACCATATTACTCGCCCAGATAATTGTAGATAAAATTACTTACAGTAGATCTTGACGAGGGCAGCTTAATTCACTGAATTTAATACTTTTCTGGTACTAAACACTGAATTTAATAACCATTAAAGGTAGTGTAGAACTATAAATAATTTAATATAGTCTAACGAAAGAAAACCATGGACGTATAAATAAATATGGACTGGGCATGCCATGCACTCTGTTCGCCTAAATTTGAAGTCGAAAAGTTTATAGGCGCGGGGAAAGAGGCGAGGTGATAGACTGTGACATTTCCTTTTAAGTCATCGGCGTACCTTCCAATAATTGAAAGATATTTGAAACAGTTTTTTCATTTGAATAAATAATGACTATTGGTTTGGTTGCTTTTATTTTTAGTATCGTAAACATATAAAATATTTCGAATAACTGAGAAACAACGAACGATGAATAATTTTAATTTTCAGTATATAGAAATAAATATATTTATAAAAATTGATTTATACAAAAGAATAAAGATGAGATAAATAAAATCGCAAAGTACTTTATATAATATTTTATTTAAACTAAAATAATACACAAGTAATAAAAAGTTTAAAAAATTCTTCCTCATACATTAACCTGTTCAGGGTATTGAGTAGTTCTTCTCTTATCCAGTGAGTGATACGTTGAAAAAATGTAGTGAATTATGGTTTATATCTCCAGATTAATTGTTATTTGGCAACATTAGAAGTCATGTTAGACATAGCAGTAGGCAGAAGAAAGATAAAAGTTCAGGAATATGTATTTAAGAAAATATTAATAAACGTAAGAAAACATAAACTATTGTTTAACAAAACATGAAGAACAAACCACATATACAACAATATATAAACACATTAAACCTTATGGATGGGGTAGGTTTCTAAAATAGAAATATGCTTTATTATCACTGAAAATTGTACAATTTTATGAACAAAACTTACAAAAAGTAAAAAAAATAACAACAATTAAAATTTACTAAAATTACAAAAATGGTCAATGTAATATAATAAAAGATAATAAAATTTACAATTCATTGCAAAATCTAACTAAATTGCAAATTGCATAATAAAACCTTAGGAGTTTACGAATGAGTTTTAGTTGCTGCATTTGATACCCAAATATATAATACTTTAGTTGCTTGTACCTAAACGTACTGTAATTTCTTAATTTCTCGTTAAGAAACTCTTCCACTGAATAATATGGTCTTTCAGATAGATAGGCTTTTGTTAATTTACCGAACTTAAGGAAAGAAGTTGTAGATTTAAGTTGCAAAGGAAATTAATTGTATAATTTTTTTATATAGATATAATCGATTTTATATAGATATGTAGATATAATCGAATATAATATAGATTTATTTACGTCCTCAGTGGACGAAATCGATAAATACATATCAAAGGTTGAATTTCTGGTGGAAAATTCATGATTGGGTCTTGCTGAAAAAACATGTAGGTATTTACCAATTAAGAAAACAGTTTCTAGAATATACAAAGAGGGAAAAGTTAAAACCCCGTGATTTTTTATGTAGCTTCTAAAATGTATTATTTTACTGAGGCCAAAAAGATACCGTGTTGCTCTTTTTTGTAATTTAAAAATAACATTATATTGGGTAGCTGTACTAAAACCGCAAAAAGGAAGACCACATCGAAGATGAGACTCGAACAAAGAAAAATATGTTATTTTGAAAGATGCTAAATTCAGCTTCGAAACAGATCGTATTGCATAGCTGGCTGAGATTAGTTTCTTACTTAACAAATCGATATAAAGGAACCATTTAAGGTTGCTGTCTGTAAAAATACCATGAAATTTTAAAGAAACAACGATACTGATCTGGCTGTTATTAAGAAGCAAGGGTTGAAGAGCTCCTTTATAGGATAATGCTACTGTCTTATTCATGTTAAAAGAAAGTAAATTATAGTCGGACCAGGTTTTTATTTTAAGTTGATCAGAAGTTTTATTTGCATGAAAAGCTAAATATAAGAAAAAGTAGAGGACCCAGTACTCAATATTGCGGTACTCTACATACATGCTTTTGTGTGTAGAGTCAGTATTATTTGCTCTAACTGCTTGTTTCCTATTTCTCAAGCAAGATTGGAACCAATTCAAAAAATACCTCGAATTCCGTAGGAATTTAGTTAATTTAGTTTATCAAAATGTCGTGAATTACACAATCAAAAGATTTGGCATAGTCTCAAAAAAACAGTGGCAACGTAAATATTATTGTTTAGTGCTTAATAGACCTCATGTAGTACAGAAAACATAGCATCACTGGTACATTTATTAGATAAAAAGCTGAACTGACTTTGTAAGAAAATGTTCATTTCAACCAGAAAGGACATAAGTCGGGCTCTTATAAATCTTTAATCATTTTAGATAGGATGTAATTTTTGTTTTCATTCTTCTTACATATTGTTGTAAATACTTTATTTTACTTTTTTGACTCTTAACAGTATTTTTTAACACTCTAAAATGTTTTTTGATCCTTTCAGGTGTTGAAAAATCGCTGCTAGACATGTCTTCTATGGTTTTATTTCTAAAACATATAATTAGGTTTTCATAGTTATAATACTTGTTTTTATAAATTAAACTAAGAACTCACTTTTTATAAATATTACGTGGAACATATGAAAAGTATTATCACCAAGTAACAACTCTACAGTTTCAGTTTCTGATGCTGTAATGGTGCTCGAAGGTGCATTTTCTATATCTATACTTTCCTTCTTTTCTTCATTGTCATTTAAACATCTAGAATAATCAATTTATGTACATTAAAGAAAAATATTAAAACTGGTTTAAGATTGAAATAATCTTATACAAAATTTATCCAAAACTCACCTCCTTTTTAGGAGAATTAGATTTTACATTAAGGCCCAAGTCTGTCTCCATATTACATTTTTCAGTATCAATGAAACTCCTAAAATACTGTGAGTAATTTCAATATTAAAATGAAATAAGTAATTAAAATCCACATTTAGATTTATTTGTAAATTTAATTAACAAATTCGATCCAATCTCACCTTTTTGACGGTCCATAAAAATCATCCATATCAATACTACTGGAAGTTGTTTCTTTATTTTCCATATCGTTTGTAGAACTGAAACATTGAATTAATATGCTATGCGTGTGCATTATATTTATTATACTCTGTATAGTAAATTACATATAAATTCGTTATAGTTACCTTAGTTCTGATAATTTATGATAAATATTTATTGGAACAGTTCCTTTCCTCATATTAACCCGTCCACTTGGTTGCATAATTAGATCATGCTTTCTAAAGTGTTCTGAGCAGACCATAGCAGTTTTGGTTACTTGTTCTTTATTTAAGCCGAACATAGACAACCACCAACCCACAATATCTAGCAGCTGATATTTCTTTGAAATTAATATATTTATAGCAATTATAGTGTAGATTAGAAAAAATTAATAAATATATTTATAATACGACAAAAGTTACTTTATTTCACAAAATTTAATTTCAATTCATGTTAAGAATTAAGTAATATCACATCCCTGTACTACGCTCATGGACGTAATTCCAATGTTTACTTACGAACGAAATGACAGTTCTGGATGAAAATATTAATAAATTCACTAAAATGTCACAAAAAAGGAAAATATCAACTCAAAGGTAAACAGTACAACGCCATATTCCTTTTCCTCAAATCACTACGATTGGTTAATATTACTAATAATGCCAAGTTTTACATAAAGTTAACATTATCAGAATATATTTTCTTTTAATAAATTAAAAAATTAATGTTTTTCTTTTAATTCCTTGGTTTCGAAATGAGTATATCTAAAAATAGTTTATACTTACTAAATAATACATTTTTATCTATAAATTAAATTTAAATTATACTAAAAATCGAAAATTATTTCGAAGATTCGCTTGGAAAAAAATAATATGACAACGTCAATTGTGTCTATGATTGTGACGATCTCATGGCTTCAAATACAGATGTAAATAGCCCGGTCCTTCTTTATTTATACGTCCATGAAGAAAACTCAAATATAAAGTGTATACACACTTAGAAAATAATTCACAAAGACGATACGATAAGAAATAAAGTGAGCAAAGCGTAACACGAGATATTGGCCTTAACTCAACAACGGCCCACCAACAAGTAACTTGGTTCCACTCAAAATTTCACCAACTGTCCCTGAAAAAGGAAGAAGAAAATATTCCCCCACTCAAGAATGATAGGACAGTTGTATGTGTTTCTCAGAAGGTAAGGCCTTAACGACTATTGGAAACTTTGAGGTAAAATAATCGGTATTAACAATTGGACATAAGAAACAGACAATACTTGGGATTAAGTTATTGTCAAAAGAAACGGGCCTTCGACGAAAATTACCAATTTATGAAAAGGAAACTGCATACCAAAACGCATTATACTCTTTTCATAATGAATATTATGACGGAAGGATTAAAAAATATTCCTAATTAGGGAATTCCATTTTAGCTGGGTATCTACAATATTTTGCTATCGATACACGATTATAGGCGTATCGCACGGGGGTAAAAGGAATTAGAAATATTTAATATATTAATAATAAAAAAAATGTTACAACGTTGTAAAAAATTGGTATATCGCTTTTAAAGATGTGAGTTTTCTATAGTTCTATTCTATTCTATTCGCAGTTTGCATGTTTGGATGTCTCTTGTGATCTCTATTTCGTGTTCAAGGTATATGTATTTTTCCACAAGCTCTACTTCGTTGTCTCTAATGTTGATATTGCCGCTGGGTGCTAGGTTTGTTATGAATTTTGTTTTGAAGATGTTTATTTTAAGACCTATACTAGCACACACTAACTGAAGTTCATGTAGCATTGTTCATTGTACATACCACCTTGAGGTTGTCGGAGAACAAAACTATGTCGTCTGCGAATTTCAAATTTGTTAATCTTCTACCGTCAATGTTCAGGCCTATCTCTTCCCAGTTAAGTATTTTTACAAGCATATTCTAGTACTGCAGTAAATAGTTTAGGCGATAAGGTATCACCCTGTCGGACTCCTCTGCTGATTGGGATATGATCCTTATTTTTATATAGATAATCTTGTATATCGGTAGTCAATGCGGCATGCTTGTACTGCTTCCAGGATTTTGTCAAATTCTACCATGTCGAAGGTTTTATGGAAATCTACAAAAGCCAGAACGAGTGGTCGATTGTATTCGATAGTCTTTTCTATTACCGTTTTAGTGCTCTGTAGGTGATCATTTGTTATAAATCCGGTACAAAATCCCGCTTGCTCTATTGGCTAGTAAAAATCAAGTTTTTTCTCAAGAGGATTCGCTACTATTCTTGTAAGAAGTTTGTATAGGTGACTAAGAAGACTTATAGGCCAGTACTTTTCAAATTCATGGGATCTCCTTTTTTGTGCAATAGTATACAATAGTAATATATTACTGTTCAAAAGGCAGATGTTAAAAAGGTTTTTTATTTCTGATATATATTCTTATACTGATTGCATCAGTAACTACACAATCTTTGCCTGGAGATTCGTTATTCTTAGCTTCTTTTAGGGCTAGTTTTATTTCGTCTATTATGATTTCCGGTGGTAGTTCTGATCCTTGGTTGGCAATACACTTTTTCCTTCTGCTATTTGCTTTATGTTGGCTTCTATATAACAATTTTTGGAAGTTTTCAACTGTTTTAAGGGTGTCCTCTCTATTGGTTGTAAGATATCCATTTCTATCTTTAATCTTTATTACCTGCCTTGACTCCATTCTTAGTCTTTTTCTTAATACTTTCATACTTCTACAGTTCTCAATGGAATATTCGATTTGTTATTGGTTGTATTTTCGAGAGTTTTGCTTAACAGCTTTGCATATTTCTTTATTTAATTTTTGTAGTTCGTCGGCTTTAGTTTCCGTGACTCGTTCTGTCTACTTTTGTCATAAGCCTAATATGAGGTATCTATATCTAAATATAATGAAAAATATTATTAATTATTGTGTATTTATACAATAATTATTGTGTTCTACATATTTAAAGTGGTAATTGAATAATTCAATTAGCGTTTTGGATTTTTTGTATTGTGTGTGAAAGACAAGTTACATTTTACTACTATGCTTTATATATTTTTTACTTTATATGCTCTGGGGGCTTTTAACCCCCAAAACAGTATTTAACAGTCTTTAGCAGTCTATTATCTTTGTTGACCCTCCTTAGTACTTCCTTATTAGTTTTTCTCTCAGCACCAACAAGGACATGTTCATTTCTAAAAATGATACGAGCCGTTCACTGTGCTTCGGAGGGCACATTAAGCCGTCGGTCCACCTGGGCAAGTGTGTGCATCGACAGTAGCTACTTGAAACAGGGTTAACCTTCGGAGTACGAAGACTGGGTCAAGCGTGACCCGAAATTCACTTATTTCTTAATATTTAATCAAATAATTTTTTTACAAATCTGATTGTTCGTAAGTTCTCCTTATTTGTTTCAATCTATTTTTTCGTGTATCATTCGTAAACATGCAAATTTCAGTTTTTCCTCTACGTAAAATCTATGGGTCAGTCCTGACCCGGTCTTCGGATTTTGAAGAATTTTTCAATGTGTTTGTAGGTACACGTAAAACGCAGCCGTCTCTGTTTTCCAGTAAACGTATTCAAGGTAAAATGATTATGTTTGTAGAAATATTAGTAGATAGAAGTTAACCTTGGGAGTAATGTAGTGTATAGGCATATCCTATGGGAACGTCCGAGACGAGAGGTCTAACTTTGGTCTAAAGCGGTATTTCACGTTTGTTGATCAATTTAATTCAAGCATCGATCTTGAAGTGTGAAAATGTAGAAAAAGAATAAACCTTTGAGTGAAGCTGAGTTGTATACCTTACTCCTATCAGATAGTGAAGCAGATGATGTTGCAGAGCTGGATGAAAGCAATAGTGAAGCGAGTGATAATGACGGTTGTGAGCCAGAAGCACATGAAGGTAATTTATCAATTACTGAACTCGAGAATGAGGAAGTTTTAGCGACAACTTCTGAAAATATAGATAGTGAAAGATCTAGCGTATCTGATGTTTTGTGCGAAGGACGAACATGGCGTTATTTAGCTCCAAAAAAGGGTAAGACATTGGCATGTAATTTATTACAGAAAAACGTAGGTCTAACTAAAAAAAGTCAAAAAAAGTCGGGATAGATTTATAAGTATTTTGAAGCATATTCGCATTGATAATTTGGAAACGAGAGCAGGAAGAAGAGAACTAGATAAATTAGCTCCTATTCGAGAAATCGCTGATCTATTTGCCCAAAATTGTAGGGAATCATACGAACCATCTGCTTTTGGTACTATTGACGAGCAGCTTATAGATTTTAGGGGACGTTGTCCATTTCTGATTTATATACCAAGTAAACCAAAGAAATACGGTATAAAGGCTTGGACCCTATGTGACGCTGAAAATTTTTATTGCTGTAACTTTGAGATATATACTGGAAAGATTGGTGATCAATCTGAACGTAACCAAGGCCCAAAAGTTGTCAAAACACTTGCAGAACCTTGGTATAGGTCTGGTCGAAATATTACAACTGATAACTTTTTTACCGATATTGCTTTATCTGAAGAATTGTTAACCAAAAATTTAACTCTTTTGGGTACTATCAGAAAAAATAGGAAGAGTTTACCCAAATCATTGCTTGAAATGACAGATCGCTCACTGTATTCTTCAAAATTTTTGTTCACTAAAAACAATACCTTAGTTTCAGATGTAACCAAGCCTAATAAGTTGGTTGTATTATTATCGACCTTACACAATGAACATGAAATTTCTGATGAAAACCAAAAATTTAAACCAAAGATTATTTTGGATTACAACAAAACCAAAAGTGGAGTCGATATTTTAGATAAATTGATCAGAGAGTACACATATAAAAGAGCAACAAGAAGATGGCCCTTACGTATATTTTTCAACTTTTTGGATATTGCGTGCTACAATGCTTTCGTTCTCTGATATACGAAAAATCCTGAATGGAACAGCCAAGTTAATATAAAACATCGCAGAAAACAATTAACCTCGCCCAATATAAAACGAAAAGCGGAAGCAATACAAGAAGAACCCACCGGATACCCTAAATCCGTAATCGCTGCAATAGAGACCACCGGTGTTAGTGTAAAAAATATTTAAAAAAGTGTGATACTTTTACACGTATGTGTAAAAGATTTGTTTGTAATACTCATTCAAAACGCGAAGAAGTCCATATTGTCAAAATTAAATGCAACTACTGCCAAAAAGACCACGATGGTGAACCATCTTAAAAAAATTTAAATACAAAAATTTGGGATCATAATTTTTATGTTTCTTTGTTTTTTTTGTTGAATTAAAGATACTGTTTAATAATTCTGACTATTTAAAACATCCTTATAAATAGAATGAGAGTGGGTCACGCTTGACCCATCTTCGTAATCTAAGTAAGTCAAATAATCTCCGTACTCCGAAGGTTAAAGATGCAAATGGCGCTGAAATCTGTCCGAAAGGATCTCCCTGGCCATACGATATTATTATTATTAGTTTTTCTTGCTGTCCAAGGTATCTTCAGCTCCCGCCTATGAATCCACATATCCAATGCTTCAATTGTGTTCATACTTGATACTTTTAGTGTCCACACTTTTGCTCCATATAAAAGTACATATTAAATATAGCACTTAACCATTCTTTGTCTTAGTTCGAAACTGAGAGGATTATTGAATAGAAATGTCTTTATTTTCGTAAACGTAGTTTTATTTATTGCTATTCTTCGTTTTATTTCTATATGTGGATCTAGTTCCATATCGAATCAAGACATGCAAAATCGACGGTCGCTTCAAGCGTTGTTTCTATTAGAACGGTTTATGCTACACAAAAAATACTTATAAACATTTTCGTTTAAAATTATCTCAGCTACATTTTTTATTTAAAACATCTTTTTCTATGGTGTACAGATTCTTGGTAAATCGATTTTTTTTGCGTTTCTACCCCCTGCCCCCTTTTAGGGGGAAGCCCAGGGGTAAAAGTGGTAAACTTTTTTGAATCTTTTTTTGGTCTCAAAATTAATATTCTCTGCAAAATTCAGCTGTGATTTTTAGGGGTCAACTCTCTGATGACTGGACTATTCATGTTAAGTCAAATGGTCCATTAAAAATCTCCCATGAGCTTGTAGACTATAAGTCGAAACGTGAGTTTTAATTCTCATTACAATACTTTATTTTGATGTTTTGGCATTTACTTCTGTTTTAAAAATATAATTAAAAAACTAAATTTAATTTTTAAGAAAACTTTAGTACAAATAGAAATCGATATTGTGCAAGCTTTTTTAACACTTCAACGTAAATATCATTTTCGCCAGTTTTTCTACATCTGGATAATTTCTATACTTGTTCTACTTCGTCTTTTGTGATTTTAATTTTGTGATTAAATTGTAATTTTGATTTAATTTATGTAATGCTTTACAAACCATTGATTGAATCAATTAATCCACAAGCTTATCATATAGATCAGAGTCTTATTTTGTGTCATATATAATAGAATTTCTTAATCGTATGTACATACCTGGGGTGCAAGGGATACTGATCCGCAACGTATAGCCTCTCCTATCCAAATGTCAACCTCGCGTGATGATCTTGATTATGGTCATTCGGTACATCCCACTAGATAACAAATGAGGCTCTTATCCCCCACTTACTCACCAACGGCTTAGGGCGGATGAGTTGGTGAGTGGTAGGGCATTCAGGATAAGAGACACACTCTTATCCTGAGTTTGAGAAATCGGCCCTGAAGGCCGATATAGTGGTCAACGGCATAAGAATGCAGAAGGCAAAGGGGCACCACTGCATTAACGGCTCATAGAGCACCCCCAGCAAAATCACCATAGAATTGACACTGCAATTTCAAACCGTTACTAATCACGGAAAGCGGAGACCAAGATTCGGCAGGAGAGGAGAAACATATTTATACCACGAGGCCTCTCAGATCGTAAACATGCGAAAACCTCTTGAAGAAATCCTAAAAATAAAAAAATCTAATTTTAGAATGTGCACATGGAATATTAGAAGTCTATTTGCAGCTGGGAAACTTGACAACGCAATTCAAGAAATGAAAACAATGAAAATAGACCTACTGGTGTAACGTCCCTATTTGGAACATCTAATCACACATCAGCTCAAGGCCACGATAGCTATAGTCGGAGAAAATGGTAGGGTACGGTCTAATGTAAATAAGAAATAAGAAACTACGTAATACTTCGAAAAATTAGACACGACTAGATAACATGAAATGATAAATTATCGCTGGGCGCCATCCTGTATTTTAACTCGAGGAAGCGAGTATAAAAGGAAATCAAAATTCAGTAATAAAAGAGACATTCAAAATTGTATTATTCATAAACATTGCATATTACTTCATGTTGGATTTAATATAAACAAAGCAACTAATTATCGTATCCAATCACGATTGATTATTAAAAATTAATGAAGCTGTAAAATGTCATAAAATGTTTTATTTAAGATTATTGTTTGGCACTATGTGCTGCAAATAAAATTATATATTCAAAGGACATCAAAAGTTCCATAAAGGAATACAACATAGCTATCTAAAAATTAGAAGTGTGTCAACTAGACACTTGTGAAAACCAAGTCAAATAACAGGAGTTATTATTAAGTTATACTCTACTTTACTGGTTGCTTGTACTAAAACTGAAAATTATAAAAAACATACGTTTCTTATTGACTTTATTAATAACAAAAAAAAACAAGTACATATCGTAGTAAATCAAAAATTGGTTGTTAATAATAAATGGAATTGTATTATTACAAATAAAAGAACAAGTACATATCGTAGTAAATCAAAAGTTGATCATTAATAATAAATGAAACTATGTTTCTTTCCCAAATTTCGAAATTTGTTCACATTTAGGATATAATAGTAGTTAAATATTAATTAAACATATTAAGAAAAAAACTTTAAATAAAATTAAGATATTCCAATATTTTGTCTCTATGAATCCATAAGGAAAATTCTCGCTCTTGATAGAGCTTAACTACTCCATCAGATAATTAATAGTAAGGATCCATTTGTATTATATGTAATTTTAACTACTCCATCAGATAATTAATAGTAAGGATTCATTTGTATTATATGTAATTATTGGAAGCCATATTATAGTAAGTATTGAACTGTCGGAAAATGTTCCAGTTAATTTAACATAATCATTGAAAGTTTAACCTCCCGGAAAAAGAGTCCCTAATTTAGGAACTCATTCGAAACACAGGTCCGATCAAACGAACGGTCGCAACAAGAAAAAAGCAACGAAACTATTTCGCGGTTTGAAATGAAGGCGTGACCGACAAGCTTAATATCGTTCGCCCTCATCGGATATGTTAAGAAATAATGTAGGACCTTGAGTCGAATACAAACATCTGGCAAATAGATGGGGTTAGTAGTTTCATTATAAAAAAAAAATATTCAAATTTATATTGAATTTTCTAAAACTTTTGAAACGGTTACACTGGGAATCAGCGAAATAAGATGGCCCAGAGTCAGGATCATGTAAAAAGTAGGAACTGTATTATATTATTCTGGTAACAGCACAGAAGACCCGCATCACAAAAATGGTGTAGGTATATTAGTAACATCAGAACTGAGTAAATATGTGACCAGTCTCGGATAGAATATTATTACTCCAAATAAAGTACTCAACCATTTAAAATTAACATACTTCAAATCTACTTCAACTGCAGATACAAAATATGACGATGAAGTCGAAAAGTTGTATGATCAGATCCAAGACATCTTACAGAAACTTAATAAACACGAAATTTTATATATTATAGGCGACTTCAATGCAAAAATTGGGGAAGGTCGACGAGGTCAGACTGTAGCTCCTTATGATTTCTTCTTAGAGTGCCGTCTCCCTACGGAGGTTGCCAATCATAATGGCTATTTTTATTTTAGAACTTGCTGCTCTAAAGAAATTAATCGATCTGCATTGATACCAATCACGTAGATTGTTTAACCATGAGTTCTGCCTTCGGCCAACAGATCTTCTTCCTTGAATCTCTCGCTGTATTATCAGTCTCAAAATTTCATATTTTGGTCCCCTCATCACGTGGCCTAGGTATTCCAGTTTTCTGGTTTGTATAGTGGTGATTAGTTCTGTTCTTTACCAACCCTCTCCAGTACTTCTTTATTTGTAATTCTATCAGTCTATGACATTTTCAATACTCTGCGATATAACCAGAGTTCGAAGACCTCGATTCTTTTTAAATTACAGTATTTTAATGTCCAAGTCTCAGCTCCATATAATAATATTGAAAATATATAACAGCAAATGGTACGTAGTCTGATCTCCAAATTTATATTTTTTCACGTTAGGAGTGGCTTCATTCGTATAAATGCTGATCTGGCAATCTCTATTCGTCTGTTTATTTCTACAGTATGATCATTGGTTTCATTGATCAAAGTTCCCAAATACTGATATTTTTCTACTTAATACTGATATTTTCTACTCTTCCCAAATACTATTTTTCTATGGTTTAGGACAACCTAACGATCGAGGACAGAGATTGTATGAATGTTGTAAAGAAAACGATATCATCATTGCAAACACCTGGTATAGACTACCCAAGCGACGACTATACACTTGGAAAGCCCCATGATGATGGCAATAACCCTGAGTCTTCAAGAAATCAAATAGACTATATACTAGTAAATGAGTGTTTCCGAAATGCCGTCAAAAAAGTCACTACATGTGCTGGGGCAGATATTGGAGCTGATCATCAACCACTTGTAGCAGATATTAAACTAAGGTTAAAACGAATTCAGCGACAAAAACCAAAAACCAATGTACTTAACTTTGACGACATAAACATAAAACATAACATTAAAAAAGAATTTGACAATAGAATAAAAAACATCGGAGAACAACTAGAAGATCCAGAAGAACAACTATGGAGTGAATTTAAAAACCAAGTTAACAAAATCTTCACAAACAATGATTGTAGAAAAAACTTAATCAAGAAAAATAAATGGATGACAGACGACATCTTGAAATTAATGGAACAACCTCGACTGATAAAATCTAATGTAACAGAATATAGACACCTGCAGAGAAGAATAAAAAAGGAGATCAAATTAGCCAAAGAAAAATAGATGAGAGAAAGGTGCGACGAAGTGGAGGATGTAATATCTAAACACGACTTATTTAATGTGCACAAAAAACTAAAAGAAATCAGTAATATATTTAAAAAACGAGTTCCCTCTGTACTTGTAGACAATAATAACAAAATTATTTTAAATGAGCACGAAATAAGAAAATAATGGCAGCTGTATATATCAGAGTTGTTTGAAGATGACAGGAATAATATTGCCGAATTCTACCAAAACTGTACTGACGGTCTAGAAATTATGAAATGCGAGGTAGAACACGCTATAAATAATGCTAAAATTAGAAAAGCTTATGGTCCAGATGATACACCAACTGAGTTGCTGAAACTAATAGAGAATAATAACATAAAAGTAGTAGTATAAAAGTAGTAGTAAAAAAAAGTCTTATAAAAGTTATAAGACTTTTTAATTCAATATATAACACTGGAGGGATTCCCGCAGATTGGCTCAAATCCATCTTTGTCGCAATACCTAAAAAAAACGAGAAAATGCTCAGAATATCGATTAATTAGCCTAATGAGCCACCCTCTTAAATTTTTCCTCAGAATACTTCACAACAGAATTGGACGCAAATGTGAAGAAGATCTTGAAGATACCCAATTTGGTTTTAGAAATGCTATGGGAACCAGGGAGGCACTTTTTGCGCTTAACATCCTATTACAAAAATGCCGTGACCAAAGACAAGATGTATTTGCATGTTTCGTTGAGTTCGAAAAGACATTCGATAAAGTACAGCATGTAAAATTAATGCAAATACTGAAAAATATCAGAATAGATGACAAGGATATTCTTGTCATTAAAAATTTGTACTGGAATCAAACTGCTATCGTAAAAATTGGAGATACCTACACCGAAATCCCCATACAATGAGGAGTCAGAAAAGGTTGCATTTTGTCGCCAACATTGTTCAATGTTTACTCGGACCATGTCCAAGCATTGGAAATGTGGATTCACAGACGAATGCTGAAGATACCTTGGACAGCAAGAAAAACTAATGAAGAAGTATTAAGGAGCGTCAACAAAGATAGAGAACTGCTAAAGACTGTTAAACATCGAAAAATGTCTTATCTGGTACATATAGTAAGAGGAAGTCGATATAAAATACTACAACTAATCCTTAAAGGCAAAATAGAGGACCGTAGAAGTGTAGGAAGGAAACGGGTTTCCTGGTTGAGGAACATTCGAGAATGGACTCGGATATCAAATGCTGGACAATTATTCCATATTGCAGAAGATCGAGAAGCCTTCGCAATGGTGATCGCCAACGTCGGATAATTCTGATATGGCACGCGAAGAAGAAGAAGAATGTACATACCTAATATAAGCTGTGACGTTTTATTAATATCGACTAATAATCATCCGTACTATGATAAATACTTTTTTTATTTTACCTTTTATCATTTAAAGTACCTGCCAATCTTGATATTGATCTTTAACGGAAATTAAAAATTTGTTTCTAATGGCTACATTTTTTATTTAATCAGCACCTATATTTACAATTGGTATTTTGTAAATTAAGCCCTAAAATTAAATGAAGGCCCTCATCAGTCTTCTTCCCCGAATCTCACGCACGCTAACAATTGAAAACAAAAAATTTAAATACTTTAATATCTCCAGCATAAGGGATTCTAATAAAAGTTTTAAAATTTTACTGCCACACTTTAAATTTTTTGGGTTATTTAGTGTCCGAATTCGCCCTTACCTGTGGGGTATGTGGGGTTTTTTGTGAGGTGAAACCGGATATACCATTATTTTGTATTATAAATCGTATTCGACCGTGAATAGAGGTTAATTCGGACAGAAAAAGATAAAAAACTTTCGGAAAGAAAAAGAATAAGATAAAAAAAAAAACATTTTAAATTTGAAAAAATGTCTATGGAACAATCGGTCTCACCAATTTCAATTTGTTCACTTTCAACCTCAGCCTCTTCATCAGTCTGCAGCTCTGTTCCACTTTGGTCATCCTCACTACTTATTCTATGTTCTTCAGTTTCCCTTTCTTCTCCGATTAATGATTGTTCTAAATCTCTTACGCTTACCCCTTTACCTGCAGACACCTGTAACTTTCTGCCCCGTGTTTTTAGACGTTTTTAGACAAAATTTAAAACCAGACGTAATATTATCTTTGATATAAACAATTATTTTAGTAAGGGTATTTCGCCTCGACTTTTTAAATGGAGCAAAAAAAGCGAGGTCTAGCGGCTGTAAGAAATGCGTTGCATTTGGAGGCAGCATCACAAACTGAATATCATACTTTTCGCAGTTTTCGACAACATGTATGCAAATGCACTATACTAATACGCTAGCTAGCCTGATTACTTTTTTCCCTTACAATTTTTTAAAATATGGGAGAAGAATTTTCAGTCTTTGAATGTTTGAGAGCCGAACCAGCCTGACTTTGTTCTATTGTAGACACACCCTTCTGGCGCTCCCTCTACCCATGATGGATATAAGTGTACCGATTTGTACACCACATATGGGGCTAAAAGTACACATCATCCACTGATGGCCATCATAACTGATGTTTTAGCTTTACTCGAATCCATTATTCTTTCGACCCTTTTTGATCCGCGGCGGCACAAAACTTTTATTTTACCCGGTCGTCAGTTACATTAGTTTGTGAGACAGGAGAACGCCTTCAAGTGTGTTTTTTAAATTGTTAAAATAGCTTAAAACTGTTTCTCGCGTAACATTTGCCCTGTACCGATTTATATTTTGGCCCATACGTTCTGTTAGAACATTATTTTTCCTAAGGAATGTATAAAACCAGTCGATCCCGGGTAGATTGTTCTTAAAAACTTTAATAGTTTGTCCTTTTTTGTTCAGATAGCTTTTTATTAAGACTCTTATATCGGAACGGGTCATGGGAAACCCCCATTCACAAAATTTTATAATACCTTGTACTATCATTCTTTCTTCTTGTGCACTAAGAGCATTTGGTCCACCTTGTTGAAATGTCGATTTGAATTTAAGTCTATCATGCAAGGTAGATTTTGGTCCACGATAATATTCAGCAGCTTGTCTTAAGATTTTCATGTTATTCCTAACATCAGAAATTGCTCTCTCCATATTTTCGGAATTGTAATTGATGAAGTTTATACCTAATTTCTTTTTGTACTGTCGCACCATGGTGTCCAGATTCGCCCGACCTGAAGACAAATTTTTGCAAATTAGTTTCTAAAAAATCTAAAAAAAACTAGGCTAAATACAACTATAATATTTTATACATAGATTGTCAACAAACCACTAAACAGTTTGTTGGCACTCCCTAGCTCTAACATATAATTGCTTTTCTTGTACAGCAGTTTCTTATTAAGATTTAAAAAAGCCTGAAATTTAAAGGTTATAAAATACGTATCTATGAGTCAATAAAACGTTACGATGTCACGTACCCCACTATATCTCGACTACTAACTCAGACCCGACAAAATTCAATTATACTACAAATAGTAGTAGAGATAGTGCAAACACTTCTGACCACGGCGCAGTAGACAAAATTTGGTTTAGTCCCCAGTTCCATGCGAAACGCACTGTACTATGCAACGTGAATGGTAGAACGTTTCAGTTTGGTTAGTATAATTTCACTTAAAATAGAACCTTTCTGATTTTACGAAAATTTTGACTCCTCCTCCGCGCACCTTCATGGTCATGAGGTTTTGCACTATCTCTAACAGTGACGTAGAAGTAGACAGAGGCAGCTTTGTACGAATTCGTCCCTACTGTTCAGATTCACCCCGAGGTACGGTATCTTACTTACAGAGCCATGTCGTTCCTTAC